>JAOEHX010004256.1:22918-56477 GCA_025448015.1 Bolborhynchus lineola
GCATATGATTTAATAAAAATGTATCTTTGATAGCAATAGTAAGAATCACAGCAGAAGAAATGCAGTATGAAATTATGTGTATCAGATGAAGAATAACTTCTTGCTAAAGAAGTTAAATCAAAGAAGTTTTACATTTATTTCATTTTTTTGTTTTAATGTAGATAAGACCTTAGCATCAAATGAGTCCATTTGTAACACTGGGTCACACAAATAACAAATTCTTTCCTTTAGGGTTTTTGGATCCATTCCTTCCATAGTAAATCTTTTTTATAGCTTTAACAGCAATCCTAAAATACATGCCAATTATGTGCTTCAACCTAGATCTGCGAATTGGGTTCTTTGATTCAGAATTGCTTACCTTAATAAAATCATGTATAATCTTTTAATGAACTAGCTAATTGATCACCAGCACTTGTTATAAGAAGCTCAGAGAAGAGCTGAAAAGATGTTTGTTTTTCCAGAGGCACCAGCAACCTGTATTAGTAATCTTAATAATACAGAAGAGTGAAAACATTTACTTCAAAAACAACCTGGCCTGTTTTTAATGATTGTTTAGAGGAATTAACACAACTGGTGGATACATAATGGCTTTCTCTGTCTGAAACCCATTCCATTTTAAAAGCATTATAAAATCACTGAATTTCATGCATTTTTGAAAGCTGGATGCCTGCCTTGTATGTTATTAGCTTTGCTAGAACAAAAAGGATAAATTCTCCTTAAAGTAAAATTGAAGCATTAACTTCTAATTAATTATTTTGAAGTCTGCATGAAGAATATACAGGTGACGTTCAGAAACACTCTGAACAGACATATGGGTAGAGCGGTTTTTCCAGGGCTGGGATGAATGACCTGCTATTCACTACTAGTATACAACAGGTGCCAGAAAGTCACTGACAGAAGACACTCCAACATGTTATGTGTTTACAGAGAGGTTTATCACTCTAAACTTATAACCAGGCTAACTTTCCTCCTCTCTCATTTTCCTGCTTTTTGGCTTTCTGGCCATAATGTTGTGGTACTGAGCACTGTCTCCCTGGGAATGCCCACAGAGCTGTTCACTTAGGCCTCCAGGTTACCCCTAGGACCAAACCAGCACCTACTTGCCTGCCCTCTCAGTTCTTCCCCACCATCCTCACCTCCAGCTCCCATGCTTTTGAGGACCTCACAGCCTCCCTTTCTGGCTCATAGCAGCAGCCCACAGGGCTTGGTCTTTAATGACACCTTTGACTTAACAGTGCCTTTGCAGAGGCCTTATTTGATACAGAAGTGTCCTCCTGATGCTGTTTAAGAGAACATCAGTGTCCTTCCCAGAAGACACATGGCTGGAATCTCAAAAAGTGGAAATCATGTAAATAATTTGAGGTTTTGAGGTCTGTCCAAAAGTCAGTATCTTCATTGAAAACCCTGCATGAGCTAAACCCAGGAAAATATTTTAACTTATCCACACAAATCAGCACTACAATTACTACTTGTGAAATAAATAAACCTAAATTACTCTTATTTTGACAGCATGAGAGAGCACATTTTTGGTTTTGGTTGCAACAGTCCTTGATCAATAACTTTCAATGGCCTCTGCCTGTCATCCTGCAATATAGATGACATCCTACAGTACAGAAGATGCTTGAGTCCTCTCATCAGTTCTCCAAACCACTTACTGTTTAAGAAGAGATACATCGTATTATGGACCAATGACTCTACATAAGCACGTGTATCTGTTTCTAATGCCTAACTTCACAGTTCTTGTTGGTCTTATAATAGCCAGTACTTTATTCAGAGTTTCACAAAGTCTTAATCCAGAAGATGCTTTCCTCCCCCTCTTCCTATTGCAAGAGTCCTCTAAGTAGTCTTTTCTAATACAGTCAATATCTACAGGAGAACAAGCATGTGCATGTGCTTTCTGGGGGAAAAAACCGAATTCTCTCTCCCAGTATCAGTTGCTACATTTTTTGTTAATGCTTGCTGAACATTTCATCAAAGTTGTCCTGTGGATGTCTGCCACTACAGCATTCAGGTATGCAGTGTTTGAAGTCAGTTCACCACAACGAACCTAACAATCCTCCCCCTTGTATTTACTGATATGGACAGAAGAAAAATTTCCAACCCATGCTGAAATTGTTTTAGTAATCTTAAAATCTAAAAGGAAGAAACCAGTATTTTCATATCTAGAGTCAAGTATATAGTGAGCTGTTAAATACCCAGCTATGTAGGAGAACAGCAACATGATGCGGTGCAGGCTAGGCTCACCAAATTCTTGCCACTGGGTTTGCAAAGACTATACCCTCATGCACAAATTCCAGAATTTCTGGCTGCTTTTAGCAGTGCAGCTGACTAGTTCCTCAACCACAAAGTTCAGAGGAAAAGAAAAATACTGACTCAGAGAACCAGGCTTTGTACCATGTTGCACTGCTTGCCAAGGAGTGGCAGTCTTAACTGTATTTTCCTTTTCTTTACGTTTCACTAGGATTTTGTCATATGTTCTACTTTCAATAAAGCTCCTAATATTTCCCTCCATGGCTAGGACTTCTGCAATACCAAAGTAAATAATCTCAGGTACTGAGCTGTGCAGATGCTATAAAGAAGAGAGTTATGTGGCATAACAACAAAACAAATTATCTGTGCACTGTCAATTTTAAAACAACTTTTCTACATATGTACAGCCTTTGGAAAACTGAAACTAACATTTATAGCCTTTTTTACACTTTCAGTAATTCCCATGATTCCAGACACTCCTAGCTGTAGATACAGCATAGGTTGGTAAAATATGTATAGTCTAAAACTTTATATAAATGCACGTAATCTAACAATTCACATACTTGTAATAAAAATTATAATTTAAAAGATTTTGATTTGCTAACTCAAACATTTATTCAGGTGTTACTTCTATTCACTGATATTTAGATTTCACTCAAAACTTTTCAGAGCAAAGTGGACCTAGAAAATATAATATATTGCACTTGTATTTTCACTTTTTTGCCTCAGTTCTTTGAGTTGCTTATGTTACTTACAGGGTAATAATTAAATTGAGAGTATAATTCTGTTACTTATTTTAACAGTAAATCATATAAACTGTTGATAAACTGAACATTAGATTTCAAAACAAAAAAACTAAATTATTTTAAGCCAAAGGCATAAATTTTGATAGTGCAGGGGTCATATTTTAGTATTATAGTATTGCTATAATGATTATTTAATTGCAAAAACCATGTAAGAATCCAATAAAGTAGAACATAGGGAACAGGCAAAAGAACAGAACTTATTCCAAACATTCTCCATAGTAGACATAGATTTATCTCCATCTAATCACAGAATCTTTCATATAGCTCCTATTTACTTCATAAGTAATAAACCAGAATCATGGGTAGAGAAGTATTACCAAAAATTCCTTTAAAATCCATCTACAGGAATTCCACTTTGTTGGAATTTATGATTCTTGTTAGTTTATTTACCTGTTCCTCCTAGTTTCGGAGGAACATGGTTTTTGAAGAAAGAAAGGGATAGTAATAATGGAAAGAACTGTAAAGATATCCTGAAACCTCAAAATAATCTGCAGAGATGTCTTTTATGCAGGTTTGAACATCAGCTGCCAAGTATGATGCTCAAATAAAAATTAACAAACACAAACTGATGAATTCTCACATTTGCTGAAGTATTTATCAAATACTGCAAGTCATAAATTTGTCCATTCCACATCTGACCCTCTGCCTTCTTGCAGTCCTGATCTGTTCTATCCTCTCCCTGTCTGGTTATTCAGCTTACCTCTGACCAAAAAAAAAATAAATAAAAATCTCAAAACCTGACTTGATATCTCAGTAGAGCAAAAGGAGAAAACATTGACACTGCATGAGAAAGAATTAAACACTTACATCTGAGTAAGGAGTACATTCACAGTAAAGTTAGAGCTATATCAACAGCAGATTTAGCAATCTAAAACTGCAGAATTTAGAGGGAAGAGATTGGTTATTCTGATCAAAATTTGAATCCAATAAGATCATCATCATTTGCCACACCCTTTTTGGTTAGCTAAAAGCAATTTATCTAAAACATCATAGAACAATTGATCTAAACTATTGCAGCCTTGATGATGATAACTTTGCATGCATGGCTTATGCTGAGTTTAGGAGTTTTTGAAAATACTTTCCCTAAATGAACTGCATCATTGAATAGAGATACAGAAAAGTCCTAAACCTGACAACATGGCTTAGGTGTTTCACCGGTACTCTTGGCCAATTCTCTGCATGTGAGTCTTATTCTTAGGCCAGAAAAAAGTGCAGTAATCACAAAAAGAACTTCACCTTTCCTGTACTTCCTATTCCTTTTATAGATGACTTTCCTCTGTATCTTGATTTTATATCTGAGCTAAACAGGACATCATTTCATCAAAAAACATCAGTGCCAAAAAGAAAGCAGTACTACATATACCAAGAGTGTAATGAAATGGCTCAGAAATGAAAACTGTATTTTGTCAAGTACTAATGAAGAACTACTTTTTTCTCCTGCATCATTTTTCCCATTATATGCATGGAACAAACAGAGAGTAGCTATAATGTCAGAAAGAAATTTTCCTTTACACATAGTTTTAGAAGACAATGTTCAGCAAAAATAAACTAGACCAGAAGCAGGTCAAATTAACCCATACAACTTTCATCTACTCTGGTACTGGCTATTGAATAAAAAAAATAACTAGTTGTAGCAGTTACATACAAGTAATTTAATACCTTCCTGAGAAAGAAATAAACAGAAACTAAGTTCAAACCATAAATATTTTTAATAATCTAATTCCATCAATGAGTGTGTGCGTGTGGTGGGGATGTGCAAAACAACAACAAAAAATCAGTGAAACCGACCATTTTTTCATTCCACACTAAAAACTGTTCAGACAAACATGTTCATGATGTTGTGTAAGTTCTCCTGTATCCCCAGGATGAAAATACTGAGAACTTGTTCATAGCAAGGTGAAGCTACAGAATGAGGTTCTGAGCTGGTGTTCTCCCTGTCTACCACATGTGCAAGTGTTCCAAACTTCAATCCCCAGCCTCCAAGTCCTGTTAATGCTCTTGTGTTTTTGGGTCCCAGACATAACTGGCAGCTGTGGGCTTCCATGAGCAACTTGCAAATATCAACCTTCCCTCACAGTTATGGACCTGTAGGCACAGCACACTTTTATAATTATCTAGAATTTATTTTATAATTTTCTAGAATAGAGATTACTTTAATGTCATTCCATGTGAAAAGCCCGTCTACAAGTCCTGCCAGAGCAGGAACATCTCTGCTGCCCTCTTTGCTTGGTGTTGTGGATACAATTTTGTCCTTGAAACTTTTCTTTTGCTGCCTGGATGCAAATTTTGAGCACGAGATCACAGCAGTGATCATAAAGGGACATCTGTATTTGAAAATCACATAATATTTTGTATGAAAGATCATGCAATATATGCGATGTCATCTTAACAATCTTAGGAAGGTAAAATTGATTGGGAATTTTTGACTGTAATAGGTAAATTTAAACACTGCTTGTGTTTTTTTGTCTACAGCTTGTTGTGTAAAAAGCTCTTAGTTATGCTGGTGAAGGAATCACCAGAAACCAGTAATTGTAAAATCAGCATTTTGTTTTTTACAGTCACAGTTCATTTCTGAAGCCTCTTGTAGTCTCTATTTCCTAAGTAAAAACAACCCTCCAAAATCTATGGATTTTTTTGCCCCTTATGTAAACTGGACAAATCATTGAAAATGGCACCATAAGGAATAATTTTGTATTGTCACAGATCATGGGGTTATTTTTATGATTTTAAATATGGGTAGTCACTCATGGCCTAACACAACAACAGAAGAAGTCTGTTTTTCATTAGTTTTGGATAAAATCCTGTATGTTTTCCTTCAAAACAGCTTATAGAGAAAAAACAGACAAAGTGATGAGGTATATAAACTAATGACTAGAAGAGATTTCACAAGAAATCAGATATTGGATTATATAATATGCAGGCCCCAGTATCCGGTCTTGATTCAGGGAAAAATGAGAATGTGGTTTGGCGGATTTCAGTGTGCAATATGTGCCTGCTGAAACCCGTCCAGCTCCTTATCTCAGTTTAACTCCTATTACAAAAATGTATATCCTCTCATGACCTCTCTCTGCTGGATTAGATGGACCTTTAGCCTACCCTGTAGAGCCATTCTTGCGTCTTGTGATTTTACTGTAATCTATGAATCCAGTACTGAGTCTCTGCAAATTAGTGCCTTTGAAAAATTTAAATGTAAGTATGAAAATTTCATCTATAAGTTAAATGATAGCAGATCGGAGGAATAATTTTGCTGCCTTAAAAAGTAAGAGTATTCTCTATTACTTCAAAAAGATGCAAAGGCAAAACTCAATTCAGCTTTGTAAAATAAAACATGTATCTGATAAGCCAAAGGAAGGTTTCAAATGTGTAATTATTACTGGTCATTACTGGACAACACCTGAAATACAAAGAGCAATCATTGCTCTAAAGTTCTTCCAGTTTGGGAAAATGCAATTAAGCTCTATAACCCACAGGAGAAGTGACATTTTTTTCTTCAACAGTTCCTACAGAAAAGCCCAAGTACTTCTACATACTTTTCTCAACAAAGCTTTGATTTCAGTGTCCCCTGTGGTAATCACACAGCACTTTTCAGCAGAAAGAGAAGGCAGGAAAATCATTGCGGCTTTCTGGCAAGAAGATTTTGGGGGAGGATTTTTTGGAAGGTTTTTCAATACTTTTCAGTATTCATTAGCATTTTAAGTCCTTTGATGAGATCAATCCCATCATAGCGTAGTGTATTCTGATTTTTTTTTTTTTTTATTAAAATGATTTAGCACCAAAAATTTGCAAAGCACAACAAAATATACATTACACATGCTCCCTATGGTCAAAGTAGGAAAGATAACTGAAAATATCTTTTCTCCCAAAGGAAAGAAATGGTCAAATACAGAAATCCAAATTAATTTTTAATGGAAAATAGCCAAAATCAAATTGTGAGTTGCTGAAAGAAGCATTAGTTTTGAGTATTCACCCAACCTCCTATACTTGTGCTGGAAAAGACTTAAAAGGGAAACAATTTCATTAACATATTGTGGCTGAGATTTTTAAAATACTGGAAGGGATACAAACAGACTTACCCAACTGAAAAGTACAACTAAATACCCTGCATTTGAAAACCTTAACTCACTTGCCCTTTCTTATTAATAGACAAACCTTGTAAATGATTAATAGCTAATATACATCACATGTGCATTACCTATTATGCATACACTGTTTCCATGAAAAAAATTACTTTTCCCTGTAAAATTGTATGGCTAAATCACAGAAAATGTACACCCTTCAAGCAGTGTTACCTTTTGAAATGAAGCTAGTAAAACAAGGAAATTCTGATTTAAAGACTGAAACCCAACTCTTATCCACGCAGTTGTGCCCCAATATTACAGATTATATGGAATTCATTATCAGACAGTGCAGAGCAACCTCAGCAGTTCTTAACATAAAGTAGGGCATAAAACGGCAAGTTGAGGATGAAATTTCCTCTGAAGTGCTATCACTCTCTCTGCTTTGGTGACTTAAAGTAAAACTAACAAAATATTGGGAAAAACTTGCTTTCTTTAATAGAATTTACCTGAAATAGTGCACTTTCCTCTGTAAAAAGCAAACCAAAAATGTAATCCCGCAACTTTAAGGAAAATCTGTTGTGTGTTGAAATGGTAGCTTGCCAATGTCTTTCAGAGTTCACAGATACATAACTACACCTCCAGTAGATTTTTGTGTAACGTTAGAATTTATCCTAGGAAGTTAAGAGAAAACTTTGAGACCTGGGAATATACCCTATTAATTCACCATTTGAAGATATAACACAAATAAAGAAGATGAGTTTTACAAATTCAATGTAGTGGAAAAACAGCAGCTATTTTGAGACCAGTAGATTCATTATTTTTCTAATGACTCTCAAGCCATGAATAATTGACAAATAAACCCTGTCACTAAACAAAACCCAGGAGAATCTAGTAACCAGGTTGCAGACTGTGGTCAGAAGACTTATTTTGAGTATCCAAAACTGTGAATCACAGTTGGTACAAAGCTGTCAGAGCACTATTTAATTTGCAGAACTAAAAAGCCACACCCAATGAGATTATTTTTCGTATTTGTATATACATTTTGAAAACTTCCAAAGTTCAAGTATGGCCCAGTTTTAAACACCAGAAAACAAGACTTAATGTTGTAATGGAAACACTAACAGGCTCTTGACAACAGCCATGCAAAGCTGCACTTTTATATCACAACACACTCTCCCAGCTGAAAAAACTCACTAGTTACCAAGGACAGTGTGGAAAAAAGAGTGCTGTTATTTTAGGAAAGACAATTGTCTGAAAATTGGCATAAAGTGTTGAAAATTAAAAAGGAAGGTTTCTTTTTTTCCCCCCAAATTCAACCTAACTGCTCCATAAAGTAATACACAAATCATTCATTATAATGAGTCATAACAATGATTTGTGATCTTCCAAGTTTTCATTTTATGCCCCTCTGTTTTTCCTTAAAGACAGGAGGATAGACAAAGACTGGAAACTTTGGGTCATATGGATCACGGCACCACTGCTATGTCTGGAATTTTCTTATAAATATCCTATTGCTCTGAGGTTCATAGGCCTGACTGAAACAGCAGGGACGATCTCATTTGTACTTTTATAGTTGTAGAGGGATTTGCAAGAGTTAACGCAATTTTCCATAATATTTCTTACCAACTTCAGGAATAAAGGGAGAGTTCCCTTTTTAATCAGTATCTGAAACATTGCTGAGTCTAAAGAAAAACAGGACTTCTTCCAGATTTAACAAGACTTTTCAAAGTGCAGATAATTTTAAAGGTACAAAGCAAGGCAAATTTTGAAAGAAAGAATGGATTTCAGCACAGCATTTGTGGGTAGAAGGCAGTGCAGTAGTCTGGAGCATATACTTCTCAGAGGATTTCACTGCTTATGTGCAGCCTTGTGCTTTTCAAAGATTGTTTTTCCGAAAATAAATGGTAAATAATTCCTTTTGATTTAATGAAAATCTTCAAATCAAGGAAGTATCTCCAGGTTCTGTTATGGTGATGTCTATCTCAGAAAACAAATCATTTCACTATCAGTTGAAAGCTAGAGAAACTCTCATTATTTTGAAGGCATATTGCTCACGTTCTTCTCCAGGCAGGCAGGCAGGCAGACTACACTAGCATGGATGATCTGACTCAGCTATTGAGCCCAAGGACTGAAAAACAAGCACAAAAAAAGGCAATTCTGATGCTGCCAAGCAGTATTTCCAGGGACTACTGGTTTGTTTCCTTACCACATTCTGTGCACCTTCTACACACTCAGTCAAGTCTTCATAGGGCTACATGGACTCAGAGAAAAAGCTAACTAACTGAATTATTGAATGCCTTCCTATAAATAAAGCTAGATTGTTGAAAAATGACTGTTGAAAAAAGTCTTTCTGCATGCTTATACAGGATTTAGAAGTAATTGCTATATATATTGCTGTATATGAGGAGGATTATGCTTTTGTTGATCCATAATTGCTATTTGTTATCTACTGCTAAACTGAGTAATAAAGTGCAATAAATAAAATCCTGAGTGTACAACATGTAGGCATGCCACCTCCCTCTCTCTTTTCCTTAGCACATATGCTATCTAATGGGAGAAGCAACTATATGACTAACTATTTGGAGAGCTTCTAATCTTCTTATTAATAAGATAAATTATGCTATTCTTCCCAAGAGCTAGCCACGTAGTGTGTGCTATTGGTCTGCTATGTGACATAACACTGTCAGTAAGTTTAGCTGCTCCATTGTGGGTCTATATAGTCTGTGCACATAAATAGGAATCCAAGGACACCTAGGATACAACTATCCCTGCTGTGTAACCTGAAAGATGCCAAGACTAAAGAACGAGAAGGACTTACTGCGCCTAAATGTTGCAAATGTTGCAGAGTGCATTGGTATTATCCTTGTTAGAAAACTACAGCTTGTCTGACTTGTGGCTGGAGCCCCTCCAAAGGATAAAGTTGAACCTACAGGTCTACAGAATTTTAGAAACTACAGAACTCAAGGTTCATTACATGCTGAGGAGAGTTTTTAGCCTTTTCTGACCCAAGACTCTTGAAAATGCAACAGCCATCCTGCCTACCAGCTGACAGTCTTCTCACCTGCCAGTTTTTTGAAGGTCTTTTACAACAGGTCACAAGATGCCAGCTTGTCATTGGAACTGGCAGCAGAAACCACAGTCTCACAATCGACAAACACTGGTGCTTTTGTTGCAAGAAGTTTTCACTATAAGTTTGTGGTCTGGAAAATAGGCAAACGGGGAAAGTCAGTCCCAGGGGAATGGCTGATGGATGTATAGGGGATGAGCAAAATTATGAGTATAGTGGGGAGAGAGGAGTGTGGTCCTGAAGAAATGCTATATATTGAACAGATGGGAAATCTTGAGCCAGCCATGATCAAAATATGAGCAATGTATCATTGTATGTGCTCCTTCCTTGTAGTCTCAAACACCTACAACCAAGCAGTGCAATTCTGCAGATTTCTCTTCTCTCTACTACTGCATTGAAGGGACAGTAATAATGTAGACATATCTGACTTACTGTATGGTATTCATTTACTGTATCAAATTAGAATGCTTAAATCCATCAGCTTCCATTAACAAAAAAAGGAGCTTAAAAAATACATTAGAAACCTATGTCTTAACTTTATTTGAGGTACTTCTGGAGGACTTTCTATTCTGAGCAATAAATATTACAAAAAGATCTGAAGTTTTCAGAGGTTTCCTGGACTTACACCACATCTCATCTCTAATATCAAATGGCATATTTAATATGACTTAAAGTTTTGTTAGGATCAAAGACATCCCTCAGCTCGTTGTTCTGCTTGACACATTTCAGCAATCTGTTTTCCTTCTCACCAGTACGGTGTATTTGTGCACAATAATAACTTCCTTAAACTACACAGAAGAAGCGTAGTATGAATTAAGATACAAATTTTCTTTTAAGGAGTATGTGAAGTGGGAATGGTTCAATGTCTACATCACTGCTATAAATTCTGTCTGAAGAATAAGAAAGATGATCAGAAGAGTAACGTATTTCCAGACCTGCTCATATAATGGCCTCTAAGTAGCTTGCAAACTTCCTGCCCAGGTCAGGACTGTGTACTAAGAAGCACTTGACTTGCTTCATTTCTTGTCATTTGGTTTCTCTCCCAAGGGCTATGACTGTCTGAAGTTTCAAGTAATATTTTGGAAGAAGTTCTTCAACAAAGAGGATATGGCAATTTGCAAACACCTTTTAAATATGTTTCTCTGCCTTCAGAAGTGGAAAAATTCTCTAGAAGATGAACACAAAAATACAAGCCAGTGGATAGGTACTGGGTAAGCACTGGCTGAAGTGGGAAAAATTATGCTGCAACTAGATAGTACCTAGATAGATATAAGCATCTAGAAGTGCTCATCTATTCCTATAGACCAGGTTTGCAATGAGTGAGGAACCACATTCTAAATAATGCAGAGCACAGCCTGAATCAATCAGTAATAAACCACTTTCACCTGTTCTCTCCTTAGTACTTCGCATACATAAGGAAAAGAAATCTTTCTGAAAAACCCCAACAAAACCCTGCTGATTTACTCAGTATTTACACTGCTGATTCAAGAAGTACTTTCCAAAACTAGCAAAAATTCATTTGCTTACCAGCAACAAGTCTTTGATGGACTTCTCTTACGTTCAGTCTTGGGAGTACTGGTTGATGAGAAAATGAACATGAGCTGACAGTGTGCACTCGCAGCCCAGAAAGCCAATCGAATCCTGGGATGCATCAAAAGGAGCACGACCAGGAGGTCGAAGGAGATGATCCTGCCCCACTACTCTGCTCTTGTGAGAATTCACTTGAAGTATAATGTACAGTTCTGGTGTCCTCAACATAAAAAAGACACGGAACTGTTGGAACAAGTCCAGAGGATGGCCACAAGGATGATCAGGGGACAGGAGCACCTCCCATATGAAGATGGGATGAGAAAGTTGGGGCTGTTTAGCCTGGAGAAGAGAAGGCTGTGTGGAGACCTCATAGCAGCCTTCCAGTATATGAAGGGGGGCTATAGGAATGCTGGGGATAGACTATTCATTAAGGACTGCAGTGATAGGACAACGGGTATAGGGTAGTGTTAGGGTAACAGGTTAAAAGCTGAACAGCAGAAGTTTAGATTGGATATAAGGACGAAGTTCTTTACTGTTAGGGTGGTGAGGCACTGGAATGGGTTGCCCAGGGAAGTTGTGAATGCTCCATCCCTGGTGGTGTTCAAGGCCAGGTTGGACAGAGCCTCGGGTGACCTGGTTTAGTGGGAGGGCGGCAGGGAGGCTGGAACTAGATGGTCTTAAGGTCCTTTCCAACCCTAACTATTTTATGATTCTATAATTCTAAGTTTTATGAAAGAAGTCAGGATGTGAAAAACCCCACCAAGTTATTTCTTAGATAAACTCAGAAGACCTAAGAAATCCACATGTAATAATTAGAATGATTTTATACATGCATGCATACACATACACATTCCTTGTCTTCCCTGTAATTACAAGGAATAGAGCTTTCTTTATTATCAAAAAAAAAGGTTTTCAGGAAGAAACAATGAACACACCATTAATTCATATCTTCAAATTCCTTATTACTTGGATGCTAGTTCACTAAACATAAATCAATAGACTAATATATGCCATAGAGTTTAGATATGAATTTAACACCTCTGCATAGAGTTAGAGAGGAGAAGTATAAAATCACTTTGAATTTATTATTTCTAGAAAGAGTAGACAAAAGTCTTTGAGGATTAATTTCATGCTGTGGGTTAAATTTCACTCTCACGATAGGCCAACTATCGCCTGGGGCTCTACAGATAATGAACCTGCCAAGGGATTAGCAAGGAAACACTTGTGTTATTATAAATCGTGTACACTTCCCTTTCTAACCAACTTCATCCTTCATGACATTAACAAATTACACTCTTTGTCCATGTTTCAATATAATGTGAGGCTGTGAATGAACTTGAACCAACAGTACATTAGATAATATCTTCTCAAGGTATAAATATCTATTAAATTTGGATGAAAAATCCAGACCTAAAGTGAGAATTGAAGATATTTTATGTCAGATCCTGAGAAACATTTGTATGTAAATATAAGCTGATACTGTCTAAAATGGAGAAATGCACACAAAGGAATTAAATGTAACACAAAAACAGAGAAACTTTTAGGGAGACTTAATCTACTACAAAGATCCTAAATCATCCCAAGCAAAGATGTTTATCACTTGGCTTCACTGTAAACGATCAATTTACTGAAGAGCTCAAACACATAATTTATCATATGTATATTAGAATGGAAGTTCCAATAATGATTTTATGCCTAAGGCCAATTAGAATATTTATGATGCAAATATAGATGTTTTCTTATTTGTTCCTTTCCTCCTTAATTTTCCTGAAAAGCTTTACACTTTTACTTGTAAAAAACAGCTCAGTTTCTAGACAATCCATGCTGAGCTGTGCTAGCATGCACTGGTAGTGAAATTGCATATTACAGTGTTAAAGTTGAAATCTGACTTCTTGAATTAGATTCTTTATTTACAGACTACCATATAAACAGAAAGGCAGGAAAGAAGTCCAAACTCTGATCCTTCTTTTACTGACCCAAATCAGCTTAGGACAGCATTCCCTGAATTTTAATGATGGTAGTATTACTGTTAATGTCACCTTCATGAGGAAAGATTCCTAAAAATGGCATGGTTCTGGTAACATAGCTGACCCTTCTGCATCTACCAGAGCATCTGAGCACAACCATGGAAAGCAATTTTGCTTTCTACGGCCTTTGAAGGCAAAGGCTTCTTTTGAGACAAACCAGTTCCAGGGTGTGGCACCACATTACTTCTAATCACCACACACTAATTATCCATGTTAAAATACTGAGAGATTTATTCCTTTTGCATGATTATGAAAGGCATGCACAATTTTTTCTTTTACTTCTCTTGTCACATAGCCAGAGCACAGCCCCTTGCCAATGCTCCTTAAACATTCTGACGGGACATGACCTGACAAGTTGTACCTGGACCCCAAAGGTGTGAGCTTATGATGTTGGAAAAATAGCCATTTTTGCCTCTTTGCTCCTGTTTCTGCAAGCCAATGAGCTCTGCTCTCCCTCACTGTAGTTACAGACTGCTACTCTTCAAGCCACCATGAGTCACGCTGAGTTATGCCAGATGACTTGGACCTACAGCACGGCTGGTATTGTTCTCATATGACCAAAACAGAAAGAGGAATTTCACCATTGTGCTCTTGCAATACATAAGAATAGCTTTCTTTACTGACTACAGTAGGCAAGAGTAGTATTTGCTGCATTTCCCTCTTAACTTTCTAACTGGACAGGAAATAATACAATTGTATTAGGAGGCAGATAATAAACATCTCACATGTGAGAATTCGCCGTTCTGACTCCTTGACAGCATTTAAGGCTAGGCAACTGCTCGCTTAACTAACCCATACAGCTAAGCTGCTCTGCATCCAACAGTGGGACCAGACCATTAGCCAAAATTATTTTTAATGAAGAATAAAACCTATTAACATGATAACTGAATATTCCCTTACACTAACAAAATACTTGGACAGTGTAATGAATTCAATGGCCATAGCTCTCCATACTTTTCCAGGACTGGAGGTGCCACAGACTAGACTATTAGGATTCAGCTGGCCGTAGTACTAGGAAGACAGGCAAGTGTCAGTAACATCTTACATCTTACACTTGGGATGTAACTCAGTGAATGGTTCCTCTAATGGCAAAGTAAACTTAAAATCACTGCTTGTTGCCAGACTCTGTTTTGCTGATGCAAATATTTATGAGGCTATGCAGTAAAGGAAAACCAAACACCCCTCAACTGAATTTCTCCTATTTACCCAGATTGCTTTATTTTTCATGATGAATGCAAAGCTGCTCTTGGGTGCATGCATACAACTAACACCAAAATTAACACAGCTTTGCTTTAAATAATTGCTTTCATTTTCTGGCGCATCCTGGTCTATTTCATACCATAGGATCTCATAGATACTATATTCAGCACAGTATCTAAAAGACATACCATCACATGGTATGCGTCTCTCCCCAGCTCAGCTACTTGAAGCTCATAGCAGGAAGTGATGCCTTCATCTAAAAGGGTCAAATGGAAACAGAGCAGGTAAAGAACTGTTGTCAAATGAAGTGGAAATGAATTGGACTGGAGGAATGTGGGAGCAGTTGTTAAAAAGGACAAAGAAGAGTGGAAAAGGGCACCCACTAGAGTAAGGTGGACAAGACAGAAAAAAAAAAAAAGAAAAAGAATTTTGGAGCTAGAAAGTGAAGAGTAAGGAGAAATGGGAAGCTGGAAAAAGATGTAAATAAGATTATCTGGGCCGCAAGGATCTGCAGTGATCTGTGCACATGCTTTACGATATATTTTTAAGCAAAAACCTTTTCAACATTTTCAGTATGTGCAACTGTTTCATGAAAATCATGTTTTCTACCTCTCTGTGGTTTGGTTTTGGAAGTGTTGGGTTCATATCCTATGAAGCTTCTTAGAGAAAATTTTGAACTTTAATCATTCCCACAAGATAAGGCAGAAACACAGAAACAAACATGCAGAAGTTTATTTTTGAGACTCCTTCCTCCTTAAGTCCACAGGATAAGGCTGCATCAGGAATAAGGATGCTGAAGTTGGTGTATAATATGCAGAAGTTAAATATGGTCATGTGGCCCATGTTACAGAAGAGACATGCTATTATGGATTGTGGAACTCATAGTTTCCTGAAAGCTAATAGCTTTAAATTCAGACATATTAAGTTCACTTGGGATGTAACAATAGTGTATATTTCTCAGTTGGTCATTACTTGAATAAAAAACCTTAAGTCAGCTTAAAACAATTTTACGCTACACTTCTAACCATAGAAAAGCCCGCATTCTACTTTGCATTAAACAATTTATGTTCACATCTGTCACATATTACTCATTGCCTCTTTTTCCCCTTCCCTGAGGGAGCTTTTTGCTTTGACAGTCTTTTAATGTCTGTATTTCTGACTAACTCTTGATATACAAAGCAATAATTACAAAAATAATGCAAATTTATTTCTAATTTTGATATTTCTTCTTCCTCTGCATTGACCATGAATTGTCACTCTTAGCTTATAGAGAAGAAAAGCCTACCAATAAATGCAATACAAAAAAGAACAGCTATACCTAATTGCTAAACATCACCTTCTATTCTTATCGCTGTTTTTCCTAAAGAAAATCATAATTGGGTATGATAGATAACAACCATCTTTCTCACAGGAGATCTCCAAAGTATTTGTCAACTGGCCAAATGGATTTCCTGAACCATTTTTTGCCTTTTATACACAGAAAACTTTCAATTAATATATGGCACACATAGATAAGGTCAGTAGGAAACGCTTGTTAGTGGACAGCCAGATGGCAAAGATTCTTATGAGTACTTGATGATACTCTTCTTTGCTCTAACATGCACTATAATGAAACAAACACATTTAACTCTAAATAATTTTTACAATTTTATATAAACGCTAAACCCAGTAAGTAAAGAGAAACTGAATAGACTTGACATGTTAATTATACGTAATTGAAATGAATTATTTAACCCTCCGTGCCAGGTGGCAATAATAATTTACCCAGTGAACTTTTTTGTGTCAGATTTTTTCAAATTTACAGCTAAACTAAACTTTGAAAAGAGAAGAGCTAGGTATTGCTTGACAAGCTGAATTAATGTGTCTATCAGCATTAAGCCCATGCTAAGCAGTGGCATCTCTCCAGTAGGTAAACTGCCTCTGAGACTAATGTGTCTTACTTATTACTTCACTCCTCTTTGGCTAAGCTCTGAAATGCCAAGGGATACAAATGATCTTGTCTTCGAAATAATTTAAAGCCTGCTGTAATACAGAATGGAAAACACAGAAAGCAAGGTCTTGTCAAAACGCAAAATCAACAGAGAGTGTCAGGAGGCAGAGCTTGCTGTCTGTAATGTGATCCTTCTACACACCATAATCTCCATTTTACTTTGCCTAATGAGGCAGGAGTTAAAACAGTTGACCTGATCAAATTCAGATGGCAGCCCTAAAGGATGAGCCCCCTGCTGCACTCTTGTCCCGACACCCTTTGTTACCTCCAAGTGAGCTGAGACCAGGCTGTGAACCATGTAAATAGGAGGTTTCCAGGTTAATGAAAAGCTGCAACACCCTTCTAAATCAGGACAGAAGGTTATGCTTTCCTAATCCAAAGAAAGTTTCATGAACCTCAGTAATAAAGTTTAATGAATGCTGGTCATTTTGAACCTTGCAAATAAAGACTGGACAAAGGGCAATAGTTTTCTTAAAAAAATTCCTTATTCTATAACCACTGCTCAGCACATATTATTAGAATAACATGAATTTGTTTTCTTAACACAAATTCAAATACATCAATTAAAAAAGGATGTCTTGGGAAAAGGTAGTTAATGGTTCTTATGAACTGATGTTTTTATTAGGTGATGGCATGTTTGCTGTTTCATTTCATTACTTATCTGCCACGGAGTTTCTTTCAACACCAAATCAGAATCTACATGCTACAATCATGTAACACATTCAACTTCAGTGCATATGCTCCAGCTGCTGACACAGGTAAATCTTTAAAATTGGGCAAAACATAAAATTTATCTACATTATCTTTCAGCATGTAGTGCAGTTTGCAGTCTTTTACACAAAAGAAATAAAAATTGGATTCACCAACTATACTTCTACCTGCCACTTGAAACATGAGACTGTGTTGGGTAGTCCATCTACAGTGTCTGCAGAGAGGTACGGAGAGACAAGGGTGTGTTAATTTGGGCTTACTGAGCACGTAGCTTTTTGTTCAGCTTTGAGCATGATGGGTAGGCGGTGGCTCAAACGTGCTCACAAAAGTTAATGCAGATAAATTAAGTGGATAAGATACACATAAAAATACCTCAGTACATCTCTGGAGTTTCATTAATGTGTTTGAATACATTTCCTGGTTTGCTATGTCTGAATTTTTTCTAACATGAAGTGTTCCATATTATGAAAACATATGTATAACACACAGGAAGCATATTAAACTGGACAGCAAGATACTGATGCCTGCATAGTCAAAAAAAAAAATACATGTATGATTTATGCTTGGCTTGTGTATTTATATCAGTTTAACTCTACTGAAAATGCATATTAATGTAATTCAATTTATCTGTCTTTAAGAAAAGTGACAGATTTCACATATGCCATACTTTAGGCTTATCTCCTGGGTGGCTATTCATTTGTTACTTAGTATTACAATATTACAATATTTTGTTCAGATTTCATGGGACTGTATTTTTAATCCCTTTTTCCTTTCCTCAATTAGGCACTTGTGACACCACTTTTTGTACATTCCAGTAATCAGTTCTGAAGCCATTCATCAGGATTTCAGAAGCCACTCTTGAAAAATTAGATACATGTGTTCAGTGTAAATGGGAATGCAATGATTTATGACACAGGTCATTCGGAAAACCCATGAGTTCTTCTCCAGTGACGTGCCAGAAATCACAACTATTACTATAGGCCTGTGATCTGTTTATTATACAGCTTATGGGTGGTGTGCCACGTCTAATTCATTTTTAATGTGTTACATTTTTTCTGGTTGATTTTTGAAAACAAGATTTACAGTTGTTTAGAGTTTGACACGAACAGTAAACTGCTGGTTTAGTTAATATGTTTGAAAATGGATTGATTAAACTATCAGCCTGTTTGCACTCAGCATTCAAGCTATGAAGGCAGTATTGTTTTAATTGCAACTACAGCAGTCAGCAGTTCTGTAAATCATGTGTTATGCATCCCATGGGCGAAAAAACTATGGATGTTCAATCTAACTGGTAGGAAGAAATTAAATTCCTGGGTTCTCTTCAGTTTACAGAGGGAAGAGAGTGGCAATCTCAACTGAAAAAGGGCCTTTCTAGAAGTCCATGGTCTCAGTTATGCACTCAGGGAGTGATGAGGATGTTCTTGAACCCCACAGCTCACAAAGTCTTGTTACTGCATTTTCTCTAGAAAGGTACTTAATCAGCTCCTTCCCATTGGTGATACGAGAACAGCAAAGCAGCTCTGTCTTACATACTGAGCATAAATCAAATGAGGTTTTGCATGGTGCTCCCACAGCTAAAAAGCCAGTGAAGTTGTTTTCTGCTTCGGTTTTGGCACAATTTCTAACCATCGGTTTAGGAGTAAGGCTTATAGAAAGTATCAACTAACTAGTTTATAGCATAGATGCAGATATGGTTTTATCAAGAATATAAGAGAGTTGTAGTTTTCAATTAATGCTGCTTCAAACAGCATACAATTGTGGTTGTGTGACACAACAACATCCATGCTGATACGCACCACAAACATTCAGGCAGAGGGCATGCCTTCTGCTCTGAATGTGGGAACTAAGTTGTGCCTAGCAAGGTCCAGCACAGTCGACTCAGTGATACTGAAGGGCTCTGCCTTTAGACTGAGTCAGAATCCAGCCTGAACTCTTGTAATTACATAAAGCCTATTGGCGTTAGATATGCACAAAAGCAGAAACCTTGCATACATTTTAAGAATTTACGTATTAGTCATCTTATGAGTGACATCTTCAGTCATCTTTTCAAGTTTAGGTTCAAGTCAGTCACGCAGGTTCCCTGAAGAATCAGCACAGACATGCATTTGCAAAGTCCAATCCATCTCATCCAAAAATGCATATCAAGAACAGATGGAATTACTTGTCCTGCATAATTGTTCCTCTCTTTCCCTTAACTATAGATGGAGCTGTCTACCTTTGATACACTGCCAAAGCTCCAGCTGGTGCCTTTAAAGAAGAGGCACACAGTTGACAATGGTCTGTTTTCTTAGGTGGCTGTTTGGATTTTGATCAATAACAGAGATATTTCATATGAAAATACAAACAGCTTTTTTAGTAGAAAGCAGGTCACTTAAACTCTTCAGCAAACTATTACCAAGTGTCCTCAGATTCCCACAGACATATTCTCAAGGCACAGCATCATTACAGGTGTCCCAGTATTTTGTGGAGGTCATCACAGGAGCAGTAATAATGAAATTTGGATAGGTAGTCCACTTTGGTCTGCCCTCTTTCTCCACAAGATGGCAATGCCTGGGGTAGGTTGTGCTCTTTGGACAGATGACATAATCCAGACTCTGCAGGATGAAAGGAAAGGGGCAAAAGGTCTCGGCAAGGCACAGGAGAAGGTTCAATGATAGCAGACTCAGCACATCAGTGGCTTAAGCACCCACAAACAGGTAGTCACAATGAAAACATACATTTGACATATAATAACTGGGCCTGTCCATGATCTGAAAGATTGCGGAAGAGAGAGATAAAATAAAAAAATGCTTGCTGAAAAATGCAACAGAATTAGACACTGATGTATATTTTGCTTAATCCCAGAAGAGCACTCATGAAACACAAAATTATCAAAAATTAGTTCACTAAAACCAAGAATGCTCATTTGATTAAAACCTAATGTCAGAAGCACCCAGATGCCGTCAGGAGAAAATATTTTTCTCAGTTTTGTGGGTCCACTCTGCTGATGGCTTGGACCCTTTGTATTTTGCTTCTTTGCTTCTGACCTTCCCACTCCCTCTTTCCCCACTTCTGAGATGGCTTCACATCCATAGTCTCACTACTCCACACTCCTGGTGCATCTCCTTCTTACTGAGAAATATTAGGATACAGCAGTCTTGTCTTGTGCAGGCTCATGAAGGTCTACAGGTCCTGTGAATGGAATCTGCAACAAGACCGTGCTAAAATAAAGGGAGAATCCAAGCAGCAAAAGAAGAGGCAGGAGACCTTGGAAGAACAGGTTGTGCTGTGGAAAATCTGTGCCCAGGAAAAGAATAGGGAACGCAAACTGAGCACCGCACTATAGTGTGGCCTCCATCATGGAGTGAAACCACCCCGGGGTAAATTCCAGCCTTTGCAAATACAGAAGCCTAGTGGAAGGAAAGGAACAATGAGTGAGAAGGGGAGAGAGAGAAAGAAAGAAGGCTTTTACCCATGAACCACGACCCACAAAATCTGCTGAAGACCACATCCAATATACTTCATAGCAATATGTGGTACAGCTTCTTCACCAATACCATGAAAGACTGAAACTGGTTCACCTATCGCTTGCCAATTTCTACAATGGCATTCCACTTGTCCCTTCTCTGCCATTCCCTCATAAAACTTCAAAGTGCAACAGAATATGGCATACATCAATAATGTTAAAGTCCAGATTAAAATCCTCAGGTGTTGTAGCACTGTACAGTGGCTTACATACACAGTGCCTGAAAACTTGTTTAAAGGTAAGAAAACAATTATTTCCAAGTAACTGCATGAGCAAAAGCAACCTACTACTTCATATACAATAATTGCTTACTTTGTGCATGACCCAAGGGGATGTAATTTTGCAAGAGTTTGGGCTTGAAGATCAGAAAATTTTGTTCTATATGCAAAATGCAATTTATAAAAAAGAAAAAAAAGTATTTTTTACCCTAGTATCTCTTTGCTTCATCTTAGATTAAGACAATAGGATTTATCAGCTAAAAATGAAGCCTGCTTGGAGGGAAAAAAGAAAAACATTGTATTAGATTTTACACAAATAGAAAGACTTTATTTGCTGGTAGATCAGACGAGAGGATGGCAAAACAAAAAGGCTGTGAAACAAGATTCAGGATCTAAATTGCTAGGTTTTACAAAGCTACATATCAATAATATCTTAAAGTAATTTTGCTTTCAGAAAATTCTCAGATTTAATATAGGAAATAAAAACAGTTCCAAAGGATGACTTTACATTACTTGACATTAGGTTTTATCTTGATTATGTCTTATCTGTTTCCAACTTTAATTACTATTTTATCTATGAAGTATAGAACCACTGCCAGTACCTTTGAGCAGAAGAATGTATTTGATGATTGGCTGTTAGAAGCATCTTTTCAAATCTTGTCTCGCCCAAGCTTGAATTATGTAATCAGAACTATGTTCAGACTTCTAGCTACTGTTTTAAATGATAAACTCTGCTGTCAGGGACCTTAGGAAGACTTGACTTGCATTCAAATCAAAGTAAGTCATTAGGTCCCTGAAGACAGAATCTTTTCTAAACTAGTCAGGAGAGGATTTACTGTACATGAACTCCTGCAGCAATGATAAATGCAGCATGCATGCTGTATTGTATGATGTTTTGTGTACACTATATATCTCCACCATCTATTTCAGTTATATTCGTCTAACCTGGGTGGAACAATTTCTCCTTTGGCAATAGTTCTGGCTACCAGATGATTCTGATAAAATATTAAGGACGGATTCATTTAAAAAGACAAGTACCTAAAATTAGCCCAAGAACCTTTTGGGAGTGTTGCTCATAATTTAATTTGATACAAAGATGCTTACTCTTCTGGTTTTACTTAAGATTGGGTTGCTGTACAAGAAGAGTGGTTCAGAAAATAGATACTGTTATCTTACTCACAAAAATAAAAATTCACCCCAGAAATGGCATTTATCCAAAACAGCACAGCTGATCTTTATTCTTCAAGTGGCCTTTAATCCTTGAAAGTTTAAACTCTTTCAGTATTCTCTCCATAAAGTTAACCAATAATATTTCACAAAAACTGGGGAAGGAAGAAAAGAATGATCCTCTTGTAGTACATTAATCAACTAATTTATCATGGAAAAAAACTTTTTAACAACTGAAAACATACGAAAGATATGTCTAACAACACTATCAGGGATAAAGATCATAAATAGCAGACCTCAGTTTAAAACATATTACAGAAAATATATTGAGCAGTTGTACCCTATAGCTATTAACTATTTATTAAAACATGCCCATGACTAATGTTATGGTGAAAAGTGATCAATAGCATACATAGCTGTACTTGCAGAAAGACTACAGGAGAAAGGAATAAAACTAATTAGATATATTCAAATTTTTCCTTAAGAATAATACTGGTTTGGAATGGCACTCTTGAAAGGAGCAGCTGAAATATCAGTTCAGCTTCTGGCACTTGGGCATATTACACACATGCTACACAGTGAGGAGGTGCAGGAATACATCATGGACAGTGCTGAGACATAAAAATATTCTGTGAGTGTACATGATTGTGCACCTGCAGTTTAGATGTACATATGGCAATCATTTTATGAATGGATCCATTTGACATACAATTTATTTTCTTCTTTTTTTTTTTTTTTTTTTTTAAATTCTTGTGAGGAGCAAAAATGTGACCTTCCATCTCGTTATTTTGATTAAGAGGAGAAGTAGTTGTTGGAAAAATGAGATCTTAAGAGGATCTTAGAGGCTACAGTATTTGCAATAGGATCTGGCAGAGACACACTGAAGTTCTCACTTTGTTACAACCAGTCTGTAGTTGAACCATGTGTGTAAGGGAACATGCTGGAGGAATGTCTTAATCAGAGTTCATATTTTTAGTCTTGCCTAGAGCAGTTGCTGGGGTTTGAATAAAGAATTACACCACAGAGACTCAGAGGTCAAGGCACCTGTGTAGCTTTTGGGAAGGTCAAGTCCAAGCCTGACTTCCATTTAAGGAAAGGAGGAATTTGAACTGGTTCTCTCGTTTCTTAACTACCTGGTGTGATTATGAGGTTGTTGTTTATTCCAGATCAGAGTTTACTGCGCCAATTCTATCTTAAAATTAAGCATTTATTACATAGCTTCTCCATAAATATTACAATGTATCACTGGTGCACCTACTGATTTATATTAATTTCAGAAATATATACATATTAAAACATTTACATACACATATAAAAATATATATCTCCCAATGGCTTTGAAGTTTCTCATTGACTCTCCGGATTAGGACCTGAATACTCAAAGAACACACGACTGCTGGTGAGCCCATCATACCTTACTTCAGTGACCATGAAAATGAGGACAAATAGACCAAACTATGGTAAGCTTCTGTTTAAGTACATGACGGAAACCAGCACAGCTGGAGGCAATTCTTAGCAAATTGATCAGAATTCCTTTACTTTAACTACAGCTTAACTAATAAATAGACTTCCATAATTTTCTGCAATCAATCTAAATGTATTTGCAAAATTAGTGAAACATTTGATCTTGAAATATTCACTAAATCTTAAGTATATAACTTTGAAGAACTTACGTAGTTTATATTTCTGCCAAATTGAAAAAGAATAACTGTTTATAATAAAATCTTGTTAACTAAGTAAACTTTGTAGAAGATGCATGTTCATAATTAATTTGATACATAAAAAACCCTAGTTGCTTTTTTTTTTGTTTTCAAAATTCAATATTAACTTTTTTTACCCCATTTGTATTCTGGTCTTTTGTTTAAGGATATTTTTCTATCCACTTCTGGAACTAGTAGCAATCTGACTGAAAATCTAAAAAGACTGTAGGCATGTTAAGGCTCCTCTATTGCCATTTTTTTAAATAAACACATTTTGTCCAACAAGCCAGACGTTTTTCTGGATGGATCTGTTTCTTTTAAGGGGCTTTTCAAATATTCTGTGAACAAGACAATCTTGAACTCCCTTTGAACATAACAGGCACTTGGAAAATTTAATGAAAATACACTTTTAAAAAATGTAATTGATCTGGCTTTCACCCTTTTCACGATTATTTCTGCAGTTACAGACTGGCAAAATCTGAAAGTAATAGAAACGTCCCATTCGCTAAAATAAATGAATACAGTGAACTCTTTTTTTTTTTCTAAAAGCCCATGTTGCAATCCCTCCTAAGGGACAAAAAAATAACAAGAAAAAGATGGAGTTTGAACTCAAAGCAAACATAAAAGCTTTACTTACAAAAAATCAATTACACACCCCAATTTGTTTTTACCAGCAGCCAAAGGAAAAACCTGGTTAGCATGTTGCAGGATCCAAACAGCTTAGTTCTACATGTTTCACCAAATTTTACATTACAGCTATTTCTAAGAAACAAACTAACAATTAGACACACCTGTTAAAAATGCCTGTGCTCTGTTCGCACTTCATGTAGTATCCTAAAGTGACAGCATATTAAAATGTCAATGCAATTCTTCTGCACTACAGAAGTATTTATAACAACAGAAAGTGCAATTAAATTCTCTGCTCCTAAGTACTTTTGCTTGACTTGCTTAGTGTACAAGAAAAGTACTAAAATACACTGGTGTAGAAGGGAAAACTGTTCATAATAAAGATCATAATACTGCAAAAGAGAATACAAGGCACATACAGAAAAAAAAAAAAACAAAACACTAGCTAGGTTATCTCCCAATTTTATGTTCTTATTAAGCACATACTGTATTTCTTCTACAGACAGTCCAGCAATTTTAGATGTATAGGCCCATATTGCAAAATTAGTATTGAAAAGAAATAATGACAATGAAATTATTTATTCAAAACTTTGCTTTGATTATGTGCCCAGACACTAACCAACTTGCACATTAATGAAACACTATTTGACTTTGACCCCTCCATCATAAACATACCTGAGAAATAGAACATATACATAGATACAGAACAATACCTGAGAAATACAACTTCAAAGAGTTTCTGTAGATACTTTTTATGGAGACCACTAATTCTGGTGATGACGGTGCATTTACAGCAAAGTTAAACAAAAATTCCAGCTTGATAAAATGGATTGCTATGGGAAAATTTCACTTTGAAAAACATTTGTGAATTTAGAGGAAAATACAAAAGTTTACATTTATCAAAACTGAATTGCTAACAAAACCTGGCTTAAATCTTCCATGTTGTGAACTCAAGCTCCAGCTAACAGAGCATCTATAATCCTCCATCCCTATTTCAGTGCTTACTGGAGTATGAAGAGTGCTGCATGTTCTTGTGGCAGTACCCTAGTGAAATGTAAAATTAGACAGACCTTTAAGAATGTTTCACCTTTTCTCATCTATTTAAAGTTATGGACATATATCAACCTGAATTTCCAAAAATTTCATGTTTTCATGCCAAATTATTCACCAATATTGGGTATATGTAACCGATTTTTCTGAACCACAACACTTTTTGGAATGCATTTAACAATGCTGTAATTAAGGGTATATTATTTTCACCACCTGTCCCGACACATTGCTCCATATTATCACTTTGTAGCAGAATGAACAAAATGAACTGTCCCTCAGGTATTTTTGCTCACAGCTTTAGCTTTAACAGAAGTAATGTCAAGTAAGTTTGATGGTCTGTAAACTGTAGTACATGAAGAGACACCAGTTTTTCACTTCTGGTACACTTTGCTACTGGGGCAATAACCTTTGGCAGAAGGATGAAAAGGAAGAGCAGCTAGGACTGTTCTTCAGGACACTCTTGGAAATCCTAGTATGCTTAAGGAGAACTTCTTTGATGTATGAGGATGACAAAACTTCAGTCCTTGCTTTGCTGTTAGGGGAAACTGCTTCAGCATTCTTCCTGTCTTTTTTATGCTCAACAGGGATTAAAACATTTATGGTGTTCTTAGGACTGCTGTAAAGACTGCTTGCATTGCATTCAGAATATATGAAGTACAAAGAGCATTCAGCAGCTGTACCACTTCTGCAATTTCACACTAGCTTCCAAAGCACTACCTTTGTCATTTTGAAATCTGAAAAGTTTACTGAAAATTCTAATGACTGCTGCATCTCCAAAAGATCTCTGCTTTCTGAAATACAATTCATCAAAACTTTAGGTCTGTTTATTTTAAGTTTTTATTATGCTCTGGATAAAAACCCTGGTCTATTTTTCAAACATTGAAGCTTTCAAACACCAGTATTTCAATAAAGCTGTCTGTTCAGAAGCTAATTTGTCTGCAGATAGCAAAATAACCTCTTTCCATATGTTTCTGGCTATTAATTCGTATAAACTGAAATCTGGTGAAACTGCACAAATTATGTCTTCCAAGAGCACCTGTGAACTGGCTTTGTGCTGTACCAGTTTTAAGATTTGTCACCCAAGATTGAAGTTTACATTATTCTTAAGCAATGGAAGGAAGGACTGTGGGCCAAGCTTTTTGGAGCTGTTTTGTGTAGTTCCACTGCACACAGGCTAGCCAAGAATAGCGGAACTGTTGTAGCCCCAGTGCATATAACACAACTCTGGGAATTTTTCTAATTGATGCTGAATTCCTATTTGTCACAAGGGTCTGTTCTGGCAGCCACAAAAACCTAGAGTATAAAAGACATTCTGACCATTGACTTCTTTTGAGAATTACCTATTCCCAAATAAGAGTTTGTGAGGAACAGGTGAAGCAGAGTCATTAATCCACCTCTATACCAGCTACCACCTAAGGATTTTTGTTCCATTAAGAAAATTTTCCAGTGCCAAAATCTCCCTGAAGGTCCCTTGAGCTGTCGTAACAGCACAAAAAGACAAGAATAAGACTTTGTCCTTCCTCTTCAACAGCTCTAAATACTTGTACTGTAGTCATTTCTACAAATGAGTATGTAGAAATGGCATCATTAATGCGCCTAACTGATCTCAAAATATTGTTTGACTAATCAGGGAAAGTTTTAATGTATAGCAGCTTCTGTAGCACAGCCAGCAGAAGGCATCTGGTACTATTAACCTTGTTCCACAGGTATGACTTTTCTCTGGGATCATGTTGTTTCTAATGGATGAGGTGCTTTTCATGTTACACATAATACATACGAGCATCATCATTCTCTTGTTACTTTTCTAATGATTTGTCATACAAATCAAATAGTACTTAAATACCCAAATAGGACTGAAAGGAGTTGGCTGTGCCAGTGAATTTAGCCTGTTATCATGGGCAACTATGTCATATGTGCCTTTATACATAACTTGACCCAAGAAAGTGACGGAGCTCTATTGTAAAGATAGTTAGGAGGCTTTTTTCCTCCACAGCACCTACTAGAAGAGTAGTCCATAACCTTGTTGAGATACTTAAACCCAAATTCCTAGTTTTAAATATATTCAGGAGACTTTAGACTCAGTTATTCTTGTCCTGATATTACATATAAGAAGACAAAAGATTAGGAGGCCATTCACCTTAATAACTAGCCCTTGCCAATGATCAGTAGCGGATCATCATGCCAGTGTATGGCAAGATGACAAGCATATACCCTCTGCATTTCCATGTTCCATGATTCTGGAGCTCAAGCTTCTTGTTAAGTATACCCTTGCTCTCTCTTATGTGAGAGCATCTAACTATGGGAATAATGGGGACAAGTTTTACATATGGTCCCACACTCATTTGTATAGAATCATAGAATCAGCTACATTGGAAAAGACCTTTAAGATCATCAAGTCCAACCATTATCCCAGGATTGTCAAGACCACCACTAAATCATGTCACTAAGGGCCTCATCTACATATTTGTTGAAAACTTCCAGGGATAGTGATTCCTGATATATGCAGGTTTAATTCTTACCTGGGACAGAACACTTCATGTTCTACTTCTCTCACGCTGCTCAGCAGAGCTGACTAAAAAACTCACACCTGTCCAAGGAGAAAAAGTCTCAGTTCACTTTCTTTCATATTCCTCTCTCTTCACCTACACTTACTTTTTGTTAGACAGTTTGTTCTTTCCAAAAGAAATTTTCTTCTGGTTGTTGAATTACCTTTTGGCCATTTTAGAGAGATGAATCTGCTGAATGCATGGAAGTGTGTAAGGCTCCTTTTAGCAGCCATGAATTATTATATCTGCTGAAACTGTCATACAAAATTGCACCCCTAATTACAAGTTTCATAGAAAAATCAACAGCTTTTTTGTAATGTGCTATCTTTTGTCATGGTTATAACAGCAAGCAACTTTTGCAATATTGCACAACTTCAGGAATCCTTTATTCATTCAAATCTGGCGAAGTATTTAGACACAAGAATTAAGTATTGTAGAGCTAATAAATGAGTACTCTGAAGAACAAGAACTAATTTACCCATGATTTAAGAGGTTTGTTGCCTTTGACTTCAGCTGTTACACAATTGGTTGAACTGTTGTGAGAGTTCAACTAAAACAGAATGGAGAGGTTTCACCCTCAATTCCTTCTCCCCTATTCCCACTCCTTTTTCTCTGTGTGCTCCTGCTCCTTTCTCTGCTCACTGAACCCTTCTAGTAAAGTGATTCAATTAATAAATTGAGAAGAAACTGTACCAGTTAGTCTTCTCCCAGGATGATATGTTGTATGACTCATGGGAAACTCCTTCAAGGTTTACAGCTTGTTTAAGAAGAAATGTTGCAAATATGAGGGAGATGGGCATCATGTCCTTTTAGTAACAACAAATTGCAAAACTGGAATTTCTTGTCTCATGAAATTGAAAACTAAATTTCAGTATATTCCAAAATTTCCTGAGACATCCGCCATTTACTGTTACAGCGTATTATCTGTATAACAATGGAATTGTATGCTGTTTCAACTTAGATATGTCAAATTGTTCAGACAATAAAACATTTTGGCAAGAAAAAGAAGAGATGAAAAGGAAAAGGATGCATCTCTATTAATTTAAAACTTAGGAAGAGTATTTTACCTATCTAACATTCTTGCATATTTTTATTATCCTTGTGGAGGAGCTCAACTTAGGTTTTCAGAGGAAGATTTTTATTCATACTAACTGGACTTCATATTCTAAGAGAAGATATAACACTATGAAATATGTTCTATCAGATGAGATAGAAAAAATGGTAATCATACAAGCAAGTTCATATTTTATTTAGAAACATAAAAAATAAGTACGCATATATCTTTGATTAGGATTTTTGCATTACACAGAGCTGATCTAACAGCATGAGGACACTAGAAAAAAATCCCACCTTTAAATACCTTAATTTTCCAGTATCTCCTCAATCTGAATAAATTTTCCCTGAGGTTTTGCAATTCCTACATCTGACATAAGGGAAATGGTGGGACAATACTATGTACACTAGAGAAAAGATTTGCTTGGCAAGGAAATAGGAGCAGAACTAACTCTTTCAGTGTCAGATCACCCTTTCATCAGAATAACATCATACTCCACTCTAATGACAGTGCATACACACATGCCTTTCATGAATACCTTTAGCATAGAATTTGGTGGTTGTCACTGATGACCTGTCTGGGTTGCCCCCTTCTGTGTATTGCCTGTTACACAATTGTGTGAAGAACCAATTCAGGAAACCAAGCTGCTCAAAAAGAAACACAACCAGAAGATGATTAAACGTTTTCCACTGTTGCCAGCTCCCTAAACGGCCACCATATGGCAGTGTAAGTGTCAAGGAAACAAATGTCATTCCAAAAAAACTAAGCTTAAAATGTTTTGTAACCACATTTTCAAATGAAACATGTCCTCATTAACTTCTTTCTAAGATACAAAAAAAAAAAAAAGTCAAAAAAGTTTCTTACTTTTCCATTTCCTAATTTGTATTCCAGTTTAGCAATCTCAGAACTATTTAATTTGATCCTTCCAATCTGTAGCTGACTCAGGGAAAATTATCATGAGACAGCAGAATAATCTAAACATTGCTGTCTACAGGTATTTTCCCCAATCCAATTCCCATTTGCGTTCTTCTTCTTCACCCATTGTACTCTCTCTGACACTTGTCTGATTCTTGCATTGAGTAGATTCATAGAATCATAGAATAGTTAGGGTTGGAAAGGACCTTAAGATCATCTTGTTCCAATCCCCCTGCCATGGGCAGGGACACCTCCCACTAAACCATATCACCCAAGGTTCTGTCCAGCCCAGCCTTGAGCACCGCCAGGGATGGAGCATTCACAACTTCCCTGGGCAACCTATTCCAGGGCAGTTCACTAATGTATTAGGAAAAGAAGTATCCAGTGTCCAGTGTACTACCTCGGAGAAACCATCTTGATTGAAGCTGCTACTTTGGGGCAGATGCTAGATGGGAAGTACCACATGTAGCACTCCTCTCTGTTACAGACTCTGAATTATATCATGCACATATGGGCACTTGCAGCACTTTCTAACCACTCCACTGCATATGTGTATATAGCAGCCACTGCACAGGGGATGTGCTGGTACTATTTTACCCTTACTCCAGATTTAGAGAAATGGATATAAAGGTATAAAAAATGGTAGTAGTTTCATAGTAACAAGTACTGCCATGGATCAACAATCCATTACTGAGATACAGCAAAAACACGAAGGTCACAGCACCTCTGAGGCACAATCCCTTCCATGTGCTGCTCTTCAGCTGATGCCGCTGAGATATGCTCCTGGCTCAGCTTGTGTTGTAAAAGCACAATCTGACCCACTGCCTTCTCACCAGGGAGTCATCAGCTTACTACAACATTGTACCAGTGAAAGAATCGCCTTTTTTTTTTTTTCCTTTCTTGAGAAATAAATTCAAAAGACAGCTCTATTGCGCCAAGATTATTTTGGAGATGCTATTTTACTTGTATCCTACTCAACATAAAGACTCTTGTTTCTCAAAACCCCCTCTAGACCTAGAATACACACTGATGCATCTGCTTATGAAAACATACAAAAAGCATAGTTCATAAAGATATTATCTTTCTTTTTATTTATTTACAGATTTACTTGGCACTTACTGGCCTAATGCAGTTATTTTAGGGACATACTTAAATATAGTATTAATAGCCAACATTTCAGACAGAATTATTGGCATTGCTACAGTTATATTGTGCTTCCAACATACACAGCTTTATTCTCTTGTATCCCTAGCTTTCAAAAGCTCGCTCAAACATAAATAAGAAAAAGTTTTGTTTAATGTAAATGAAGACATTAAATACTGTTTTTCCATACTTGACTATCTCCTACCACATGACCAAATACTAGTAAAAGTAAACACAGTTCCCCCCCCCCCTTTATTTTTTTTACCAGAGTGGTTCCCTGCTTATTTTATTTTAGGCATGTTCTGTCCATGGCTAGAAATCAGGCATGACAGTGGTCTAACGTAAAATTTTTGTCCATGGAGAAATCAGGCATGACCATGGTCTACCCTGAATGTGATCTTAATGTTTTATACCACTGACAAATCATTAACATCTGTTAATAACTCACCCAGCTGCTTTGTTAGATCAGTTAGAAAAAATCTCATATACACTATAGATGTTTCCAGCTCATAGCCTATGTAACCTTTCCCAGCTGCTTAACCCTTTTTAAAATATTACTTTAAAATGCATACATTTTTAAAACTATCCCATTTCTTTGTCTCCAGACTACTTTTGCAACTGTGCTAGCATCTGTTCATTTCCACTCCCCAATTCCCATCTTAAATACTTATTTTCAGCACATATTTTTCTTGTAAATAGAATCCCATGTATTTTCTCACCTCCTAGCCCTCCACTTTCTGCTCTGGACTCTTGCGCTCATTCCACTCTATCCCTCATGGTTTCAGTTGACTCATTTTAAATACAGGTTGATACAGAGAAAAGATTATTATCTAAAAAGCTTCCTGATTATTTTAACTACTTTAGGCTTATGAGAAAGAAAATGGAGGCATACCATGCATCTACAATGTCAAAGTGGAATAAACAAAGGGAAAGGGAAAGAATGTACAGTAAAAGGAGTGGAAGTAGTTGGTAGCGATGAAAATGTATAATGGAAATATTAGAATATCTGAAAATAATTCCTGCCTGTGAGAAGCAGTAGACTATGCAGGAGCCTCCCAAGGGAATCAGAGGGAGCTTGTCACCTGGCATATTTTAAAATAAGCTGCACAAAAGCTGTGCTTTGAGGCCAAACAGCTAAGAGAAACAGGGGGAGGAGAGAGGAGAGGGAAAAGAAGAAGCAACAGAGAGGCTGCTGAACTCAGGGGGATGGGGATTTCTGAGTGCTGGCAGAGGCAGGAGGCAGGACATGATGGATGCAGGCTGTAACACCTCATTTGGGAGCTGGCTGTGATTTTAAGCGCTTGTTTTACTGAAGTGGCCTCCAATATGGCCCTGAATAAAATGCTAGCAGTTCTGGTACCAGTCCTCATTGCCATGAACTAGCAGAAGAATAGGTGAACAGATGTCCCATGTACACAATAAATAAATCAGATTCATGAATGATGTACAGGATAGCCCATGTTACATTGAGTGCCAAGTCTCTTACTGTAATTTCTTTCTCACTGTTAGAGGAGGTACTGAGGCAATTTACATATCTCAAAAAAAGTACATTACCATAAATTATAGCTTTTGTAAGAACAAGCAGTGACAGAACAAGGGGAAATGGCTTTAAACTGGAAGAAAGTTGTCGTGGCTTAAGCCCAGCCAGCAACCCAGAACCACACAACTGCTTGCTCACTTCCCCCCTTCCTCCTTCTGCTCCCGGAGGGATGGGGGGGAGAATTGAAAGAATGTAACTCCCACAGGTTGAGATAAGAACAGTCCAGTAACTAAGGTATAACACAAGCCACTGCTGCTACCACCAAGAATAATAATGATAAGGGAAATAACAAGGGAAGAGAATACAACCGTTCACCACCTGCCAACTGATACCCAGCCCAACCTGAGCAGTGAACTAGCCCTTCTGGGTAACTGCCCCCAGTTCATATAGTGGGCATGATGTGCTGTGGTATGGAATACCTCTTTGGTCAGTTTGGGTCAGGTGTCCTGTCTCTG
>JAOEHX010004259.1:7096-27527 GCA_025448015.1 Bolborhynchus lineola
ACAGTTGCATGTCCTTTTTATGTTGAGGACACCAGGACTGCACACAACACTCCAAGTTAGGTCTCAGGAGAGCAGAGTAGACGGGCAGGATCAACTCCCTCGACCTGCTGGTCACGCTCCTTTTGATGCAGACCAGGATATGGTTGGCCTTCTGGGCTGCAAGAGCACACTGCTGGCTCATGTTCATTTTTCCATCAACCAGCACACCCAAGTCCTTCTCCGCAGGGCTGCTCTGAATCTCTTCTCTGCCCAGCCTGTAGCTGTGCCTGGGATTTCTCCAACCCAGGTGTAGGACCTTGCACTTGGCGTGGTTAAACTTCATCAGGTTGGCATCAGCCCATCTCACAAGCGTGACATATAACAAAACATGTTGTCTCAAGGTTACATTTAAATCTTAAAACAATGAAACATTACCACTTTAGATTAGCTAAAACTCCCCTAAGATTTCTTCACTGATTGAAGTTTCCACTGTGCAGTAATAAAGATGGTAGAAAGAGCAGTAATAGATATAAGAATGGTATACTACAGGGAAAAGGCTGAAAAGAAAAAAGTCTGAAAACAACTTCGAGACCAGACAACAAACAGACGTGCTGTGACTTCTCATTTCTTTGCTGTGTTCATACTGCGAAAGTCATCTGCAAGGCATATGTTCTATCTCCTGTACTGCTAGAAATCCCCAAGTGAAACCATGAACTGGTTAATCTATACAGTGTAGTGAAGTACTGCACTGTTCACAGATGATATTTTAAATACTATAACAGAATAATATGGTAGTGGGCAACCTTTTTTCACTGTTACACTATTTATTCATAAGGCAGATGACTAGTGGGTGCATCAATTCTGCTTGTCTAGATGAACGATTATGGTGTCAGTACTACAAATACTATGGAATTTCTGTTTTCACAACTAGGATCTTTTTTACATCTAGAAAACTACACAAATGCACATTTCACTACCCCTACCCACCTACCTGAAAAGGACACCGCTATATTTGCAACATCAAGTGTACTAAAAGTAAAACCAAGGGAAAAAAAAAAATAAAAATCAAGCCATTATCTGGCCAATTTCTGCAATCACAACACAAACTTTTAAGTCATGATCACATATATTTTTTCAATTGGACCCTGATAGTCCCATCAGTTCATTTCACATGGAGAAAGGCCCTAAGGCTGCCTAATGAACTGTCAGAATGATGTTACAGTTTAGCTGGAATGTAACAAATGAGGCAGGAGAAGGAAAGATAAGCATATGGTTAAAATGTAAAAAAAGTCCCTCAACTCTGTCCCTGGGCTCCCACAAGAACCTTTTGTGACACCAAACAAATTGCTTAAAATCAAATCTAATTTCCCATAGGTGGCTGCTATTTAAGTAGCCGATTTTTTCATGTGTCCAAACTAAAAACCTCAGGATCTGACTTGCAGAACCCCCCTATTTTACAGCTGTTACCAAAACCATTGAGATCCATGCTTCAAACACGTAAAAGGGAAGATTCTTTGAAAAAGAGAGCATAAGTATTGAAAAAAACATGCATTGAAAAAAATGCTAGCGAGCCTTTTCATTATATCTCACTCATCAACTATAAAACCAGACCTAAAACCTATTCACAAGACAATGATATTATGGAAGTAACTTCCTTCATACAGATTAGCAGCTCATCCTCAGCAGTGACCTCCATGCAAAACACTGAGGAAACTGATCTTGCCTTTAGTGCTGGGTTGAACCAGTTTTATAAAATATTTCTGATGTCATATACTGAACAATAAGAAGAACATCTGATGTTTACTAAATCAGTACTATTATTCTGGAGAGCGAGTAAGGCAGTAGTAGTTCTAGGAGGGAGGAAAACCTATGTAACAGCACATTTAAAATTTGTGTCATCATAAATAAACTCAAGAAGGAAAATTAATATTTCACAGACATTTGATCTTTTTTTCCCTCAACTATAAACCCACAATATTTACCTGGTGCTTTTGGGCAATTTTGTGCTATTGTCTTTTTACCGGATATAGCAATTATGATCCTGTGAACAGTAACAACAGATGCATGTCTCAATCAGATATTTGAGTTAAAAATGGTTTCATAAAAAATTCCCAGAAATGTTAACATACTTACTCAGAAATACATTTAAAAGAATATGTATTGTTTGTTTGGTTTGGTTTTTTTTTAAGGGCAAAGCTTTGGCAGATAATGGAAAAAAGATCTGCATGTGACTTACATTAAATAATTTTTTTTGCAGTGTTAAGACAAATATAAAAAGGAATTCTGGAACATCTACTTACATTCACACTGTATCACATCTAAATTAAACTGCTGAATTGCTCCCATGCTTATTTGTTTTAATTCATTGTCCAGTAGCATCTGCATTAGGGATGTTGAAAGATGCTGGCAAGCTGACATACAAGCTGTCTGGGCCACTTTTCCCTAGTAGAAAGAGAAACAAATTTTAAGACAGAAATAAATGATACGTCACTAAAGAACTGCTTATCTGGTTTGATTTTAATATACACTGAAGCGTTAATGATGCAGGGCTTAGATCAGAAGAGAAGGATCATACTTGCTATTATTTCTTTGACCTGTTTGCTTTGTTTGTATTAAATCAATCAGAGACCCAAATTAAATATATGGTATAGCAACAATTGATATTTCTTCCAGAAATCCAACTGTCTTCATGAGAACAAGGACATTTTAAAAATGATAACAATATAAATTGCTGAAGCATATGAACAGTTTTGGCTTCTTGCTAAATTTTTACAAATATTCATGGTTATCCATCATCTTTTCAGGTGCTTAATAAGTCAGTGCTGCAGTAATCAACTAAGAGCAAAATGAAATGTAGCCCTCTGCTGTACAAAGTAGAAATAATTTTCCAAACATAGCCTAATTAGTAACGTTTCTCTTTACAATGTATATGTAATTGAGACAAATCATTTTCCAAACATGAGACCAAAAAGCAAAGCACAAAATCAGACTTTAGTTTGATAAAATATTAAAAATTAAAAAATAAAAGAAAAAGTGAAAGATACAAACATTCTAAATTAAAATTAAGAACATCAATCAAGACCAGATACTCGATCTATTCACCATTCTATTCATAGCACTGCAATCTTTTAGAGCAGAGTGATCTTGCCTTTCAAACGTTAATGAATCTTTAGCTTAATATACTGAAACTATGCTTTTCAACCAATGCCTATGTTACAATATGTATTCAAGCAAAACCAACTATTAACATGTTTACACGAAAGAAATCATAATTATGTAATGAATCTACTAGGGCACACACCACTATTGTTTTACTTATATCCGTCAGTACAGCAATGACCCCCATTTCTCTAAAGCAATCGCTCCCCAGCTGTTTTCTGCAAAGTTAGGTTAATCAATTCACTGTTGACTAGAAGAAACACATATAAGCAATGAAAAATGGTAAGGATAGACCACATTGATCTGTCCAGTTCACTGTTTCCAAGAGTTTGGAAAGTTCTGCTCCAACATCTGTAGAGCCAGATCATGTCCTTAATAAGACAATTTGCTCATGTCATTTGAATTTTCATGTATATATATAACTGAAAGCAAATTTAATCCTAAATACTTTTAACTTTAAAAATCCATTCATTGTTGCAACATAATTAAAATGTAGATAACACAATGGAAAGCATTCACTCTCCTCACATGTCATACTGAAACATTAAATGGCTTTTGCTAATACCTCTTCAGCATTAGGACACCTTGAACAGTTAGGAGCTTTATATCTAAAATGAGATGTCAGTTTCTTAATTGAAAATCTCAGAAAAGCAAATAACATTTTTTACCTAAACAGATGAACTGACAACAAAGAATGTAAGAAACAATGCAAGAACAGCATGCTTAAAAGTCTCCCAAACCCAATTGTAATTACACTGGGAGACATGCAGCTCTATTCCCGAAGCAGAACAATATCAATATGAATGGGAAAAAAAAAAAAAAAAAAAAAAAAGAGGGAGGAAAAAAAAGAGGAAAAAAAAAGGGGGAAAGGAAGGAAAAAAGAAGGTGAGAAGGGAAATCAATGGGCCACACTTCATTTAATTACAGTGTAGTAGGTTTGAAATACTTAATGGAAATGACATTTTGATTTAATGGAACAACTAGTGCATCTCTGTTTAATGTACTGCTCCATCAAATCAGCTCCATGTCCTATTTATGCTGCCACTATAATGCAATAAAAGTACAACCAGATTAATAGGCTGTCAAGAAAAATTTTAACATTCAATTTATTTTACATGCAAATAATGTGTACTCCTCTAATACTTTAAATACAAGACATAGTTTTATATTTCTAATAAGTATCTGTAGTTAATTGTTGCAGTCTGGCAAATATTAATAGTACTGGAGCACAAGATAATGGTTACAATGCAGAAATGACATGGTAAAAGCCACTTGGACTGTAAGTATCACTACATGTGTGTTTAATGTTTATTATTTAATTTTATAAAATGGAAACATCCTAACATTTAAATTATTTCCAACTATGTAACTTGAACTACAGGCTTATTGTTCACATGACACATCAATGAATAATAGGAGTTTACTATACACAGTTTACACTTCCTCAATACACTCAGTTCTTAGAACTAGAGAAAAAACAAAGCTACATATATTAATTAAAATGCTGAATTTTAACTGAGAGAAATGAGAACTTTACTGTTATCCTCTTCAAAATACAGTGCTTCCCAGTTCAAAATACATTTGATGTACAATATTCAGAAATTAAACTCAAATTCATGTTTGACAAGTGAGATATAATTAAAAATCTATCTCCAAAATTTCATCATCCACCAATTAATCAACTCCTTTCTATTTTTTCATAAAACATTTTGAAGAGGAAATTTAGGGATTCATGGACTTAGCAGTAACACTTTTTTTTCCCAGAATTAAACAAATCTCAGTTATTTTTAAAATATTCTTAATGTTTATTATTTGTCAGGTTTGGGTGCTTGTTGTTTTCTTTTTTAAATTACGATTATTCTTTTCTAATAAGGTGGCTGTGTATTGTATCTAGCAAATAAATACTTATATTCAATAGCATGCAAATATTCAGCACGCTTCTCGCATTCGCTCCAGTCGCCTCCCATTTGGAGACACTTGCTATTATCTCCGCTTTGCCTATGCTAATTGCTGCTATCAACAAAACCTATTCTCCCACTCAACCAATGTAAAGTTTAGGAAACAAGGACCCTATTCTATAAGCAAAAACACCTGCTAACAGTGTTAAAGGCAACTGTTTTTTCACCCAGCCTTCACATTTTGCTGAAATACAAGTTTGTAAAAGAGAAAACCCTTAGACAAACTTCTTATATTTCAAAGGAGCTTGTAAAGAGAATCTGCTGACATATTAAATCCTTTTTATAGGACCCAAAAGCTTTTCTCCTAAGAACAATTGCAGTAAAGAGACATTTGGCTCCTAGGAAATTCCCAAAGGGTCAGCCATATGCATCCTTCCAAGCCACCTTCGCAATACTCTTTTCTAAGACCCATGCTAGCTGTCTCAAAAGCAGCTTTCATCATTCACTGTGGTGTCAGTCAATATGATTTATGGACTGCATTCAACAAAGTCAAAGCATATAGAATGAGAAATATGACTACAATCTGCTAATTTGTTTTGTATTGAGCCACTTAGGAGTCAAAGACCTGATGTCAGGCTGAGACCAGCAACACAATTAACCAGCCAGTGACAGATTCATCCATCCTCCCTGGCAGGTTGTGCCAATCAAAGACAGCATGAAGCGGCATTTGGAGAAATAAGTAAGAAAACCCATTCTTTAAGTAGCCCGTGGAGGCTGTTGATTGACAGTTTTTGAATATAGCTGCAGAAAACCACCACCCCTTCACCCTCGCTGCAAGCTGTGAAATTAGGGTTTTGCTGCCAATCACGGAAACAATAAAATAACACAAACTGCCATCCTCAGCATAAAAGGAAATAGTAAAGCTTACGTTAAATCTAAGAAGCTGAGGAATTTATTCAACAGTCTGAAATGACATAATGAAAAAAATTCCAAAAATTCAAAGAAACTAAACATACAGATTTTATTAGAGTAACTAAAGCATTATATTACTTAACATCAGGACTAAAATCCAACTTTTGAATTGTTGTTCATATACAAGTGTACTAAAAAACAAGAATGGAATTTTTAAGAATCAATTCTACTTTCAGTTTCTGCCCCAAGTTTTACTGAAATAATAAAGAACCCCTACTCGCAAGTAATTTGTTCAATACTAACTTTATATTGACAAAGTATGTCAAGAATAAAATTTCATCTAATTCTAAACTTGGACTGAAAACACACACACAGTCTTTATAATTTTAATTTAACTGATCTGAAAATAAAAGGTAAATTTTTTCTTTAACTGTTCAAAATAAAAGCTAAAAAATGCAGGTCTCTAATAACAAATTCAATCACCCAACTGACTTTATGAAATTAATGGTTGTATAATGAAATTTCAATTTGCTTTTTGATTTAATATATCTAATGGAACTATAAACTGCAATATGAAATTAAAATGGGATGTAAAAAAGCTTCAAAACAGAAATAATCTTAAAGACTAAATTCTTGTGACTTTTTAGAAAAGACAACCATTAATAACTGCATGACTCTCAAATTATAACCTTCCAAAAGGAATGCAGCCTCTGTGCTCTGCATTGTTGAAATTCTGCTAGTGCTTGGTTGTGACATAACCATCACACTCATACCTATTCTACATTAACAGGAAGTATACTACACAAAATAATCAATATTCATAGTGTTGAAAATACCTATTAGCTTGACAGCTCAACATCAGGCTGAGTATTGAAATCACAGAAATGTTCACTGGAGTAAACATCAATGTCATCTAGTCCAACCTCCTACCCAAGCGGGACTGTTACCGACATGAATTCAGGTCTGTTGTCCTTTATTCTGGCTGAGCCTACAAAACAACCGAGGGGAATTGAACAGCCGCACTGGGTAATCTTCTCCAACACCACAGTACTCTCTTTTTGTAAACTTTTTTCTTACTGTCAAAGCCTCACCTCACAAGCTTCTACCTGTGACCACAGTCACATGTGGATTTGTCTGTCCTACCAGGAAGAGTTTGGCTCCATCACCTTTGTATCTGCTCTTTAAGAGGTTGTAGGCTGCCACTGGATCTCCCTCTCCCCACCCTTCTCTTTAACAGACTAAATAATCCACCTCCCTAAACCTTCACTTGCAACTCATGTGCTCCAAGGTTCTAACAACTTAGAAGCCCACTATAGATCCTCTTTCCAGATTTACTGGCTACTACTCAGCCAACTGTTTTTCAGATTACAGCAATGAACAGAGTTATTCACATACTGTGTACTTTAAATGACGTACGATTTGTTCACTTAAACAGTGAACATCACACTATGTATTTGTTGCTGTACACTGATTCTACCATATAATTAGAAAAAAATATCAAAAGTTCAGAAATTCAGTATTCAGAAGCACTCGTAACAGAATAATATTAATTTCAAGACTTTCATAATCATGGAAATGTTTGCACCAAACCAAAATAAACTCTTCATACAAAAATTGATGACCTGAAAATAATCAGGGCATGAAAGAATTCTTAAATGCAATTCATCACCTTAGAAAAAATAATAAAAATTGAGTACACACATTCCCTTAGCCTCAGACAGATGTAGCAGAGAAATGATGGAACTTTCACTGACGCTTTATTCTATCACTTTGCCCTTATTCTGTATGCATGTCTCATAGCTGCATTTTGATACCTGACCTTTCTTCCAAAAGGCCTCCTAGTCTTTTCTACATTATCTCATTTGGGATGCAAGGCACACCACACCAACCTTCTGCAAGGTTTTTAGGGCTCCTACTGCCCCAGTGTATGAAACCCCAATGTTAGTCATTAACTTGATTCCTGCATGCAACCACACAAGGTATGCAGTAAGTCATCAGCAAAAGAGAAGGATCTTTTTATTAAATGATTAAAAATTGAAGCAATAAGCCTGCAGGCAGTTCATAGTTTTTCAGTTCACATGCTTTTTCTTCATCTTGCATCTACTTACCGACATAGCTGCATGGTCATTGTTGTTATTCTGAGAAGGAAACCAGTAAGGCAATCAAAACAAAAAAATTTAGATGTACTGTCAACATCAAAAAAAAAAAAAAAAAAAAAAAAAAAAAGAATAAAAAAATTGGTAGCAATAAAAGGTAATAAAAAACTTCCAAAAAGAACAATTACAGGTACATAATTCCTTAAATTATTTTTTTTAACCTGTGAAATTATATAGTATTTTGTTGAGGCATAACAAAATATTAGAATTTTAAAAATACTAATTTGCCAATGTTCTGTAATAAAGAACTGCATGCTAAAACATCACAAATTACAAAGTGTCTGTTGATCTGCCTTTACAGAAAGTTTTCACAGTAAGAAATCACATATTCCAAAGTACTTAGGTTAAAAAATGCCATGTTCACTATCTTGGCTTACAGAGGCTATCTGTATGTTATTAACATACTTTGTTCAAGTAATTCTTAGAATGGCTCTGGACAGTGATAATCTAAATATAATACCACCCAATCAATCTTAACATAAATCTAATGGTAATATAACTGCAGGTGGAATAAAGTTATTTTCTTTTCCCCAACTGCTTCTTAAGTGCAGTAAACAAGCGCAGGAGAAAACAAAGATGTAAAACTTTGGAGAAAAAAACCAGAAAGCTTTAGAGACAGAAGACATTTCCAATGAGTCAGTAGAGATATCTGACCCCAACTAAGTTGTGACACAAAGTGTGTACAGTCAGTAAAACTGAGATTACTGTCTAAATGACTTAGATCTCTAATGTTCCAATAAACATAATGCAAGTTGTATGAACAGATATGTAACACAAAATACATTTTTTAAAAATTATATTTACATTGATACAGAAATACTTCAGTATAGCCCCACACAGAAGCACAAAAGAAGACTCATCCCTGTGTATTTATGCAGCTTACACATACATCTAAAATTCAGCAAGACTCTAACAACAAGAACACAATGACCACAAGAAAAAAAAACATGTTAAAGTACATATTATACCACTTCTACAGGAAGACTTATCAAAGAGAAAAACAGTGATCCTTGAACATGACTACAGAAAACTAGTACGGCCAAACTAGTGCCACTAGCCCTAGCACAATGCCCTCTAACATGATCAGATATGCTAAGGCAGGAAAAGCTGAGCTTCCTCTACTTGTTCTGTTCTTTTTCTTACTAAAACTATGGTGAATGGCTAGGACTTCTGTTATTTGATTTCTAATTATGGAAAAGGTTCTGAGAAACTACTTTGAGCAGTAGGACGTTTCTTCCAGCCACACAAAAATTATTACAGAAATGACACTGTGACATTAGTGGCATAATCCATGAATGAAAAAGAATATTTAAACTATTTCAAATCTCAGCTATGGCAGATGACAACCTAGCTTAGTTTAGCATTTCAAAGTGCCTGCTATTTTAATGAGTCAGGGAACCGAGATCTGGTCTTACCTTTGAAAATGCTTTTACTATGAATTTTCTCTTAATGAAAATAACCTTCTATTACAAATGTAACCAGAATCACCATAATGAAGCTGTATACACATTTTCACAAAACCTCCACAGCTCATACACAATAACATTCATAGGACTGTACGTTTCTGCAACTCACCAGGCCAGAACAGAGGGCAATACACAGTAAGTAAAAAGTTACCAGAACTCTCTTGCCAGTCCAGACTAGCTGTCCACATAGTTCTACATCTGCCTGTTACCTGACCAGAGTATGAAATGACAAAATAACCTCTTCATGGGAACTAGTTTTCTCCAAAGGTTGACTTGTGCCCCCAAGCAGAAATTTCTAATCCTTTCACACTTTTAAAGTCCTAATGCCACACCTGGTGCTTTCCATCCCTCATAACACATTATTTCTGAACACCTGTATCACAACCTACACTCATGACAGACTTCTGTACATACTCCTCTAGAAGTTGCATACCCCTTAACTGCTATATGTATATGACCATTGAGAAGCAGTGCCATTTGTTCACACCATTTTGTATGTCAAGTTACAACGAATGTAAAACTATCTAACAAACTTGCTATTCTTTATCAAGAAATCTCAACTGATTTGCAACAGAAGTACGTGTCTTACATGTCACATTAACATCAATATTATGTGATACATTGTGACTGGGTTATGTCTTTGAGTCAGTAAAAAAAAAAAAAAGGAAGAATCACAACCTCTTCATGTGTGATTTAGAAGACCAGATAAACCTACACTGCCAGCAACTTCAACACCTTGCTGTGCACATAAATAAATTGCCTTTTACTTCAGTCTGAAGACTCAAAACATTCTATGCATTGAGGAAATATTTTTATAGGCACTGCATATGGGCAAAGCATTCAGACATCAATGGGACAGTAGCAGCTAAGGACAAGATGATGAAAAGCAGATGTAGCTTGAAAGACTTACTGAAGTTACTCCAGACATATACAGCTATAAACTATTATGATGACAAAGCAAACTAGAAATACACTTTTTTATCTTAAAGTAAGTGGAAACCAGACAACAGAATGTAACAATCAGTACATAAACCAGGTTAAAAATCCCTTTTAGCTGGGACAAAATAATCCAGGATATATTTGAATATGAACTAGGATTCACTTCAATGAAGCTCAGTTAACTAGAATCGAATTACTTTTAATGACCAAAACTATTTAGCTAAAAAAACCCAAATCCTGGAGAATACAAGACCTCCACAATCTTATGCACAAATGCAAGTTTTGCACCAATTCTGCATTGTCTGGATGAATGCATGTATACAGAGAACCAATATGGTTAATTAAAAAGGCCATCTGATGCCTTACAAAACTGCACCAGTTCTTATACTATTTGTAAACCAGCTGTTGTTAACAATATTACTAAAGCATTTGAAAGTATTTTCTAAGTATTACCATGGTTAAGTATCATCAACATACTGAAACACATCTGAAAATACATTTGTTCTGAAAATAATTTAAAATCTATCTGGCAGCATATGCACAATTCAAAAAATCACATCTATCTTCAAAATCTTAGTACTTTAAAATAAAATAAATAACACTCAAGTAGTTTGAAATTAAACTTAATTTTGAACACTTACAGGTAAATGAGTAAAAACTTGAAATGTGCTTCTTAAAAAGTTAATAAGGTCCATTAAGTATCCACTGGCTCTTCCATCTGATTCAGACATTGTCCAATCATAATCAGCAATCTGAATAAATTCATCTATTTTTTGATTAAGTTTTGTGTATATTTCTCCTTCTGCAGCATGTCTTGCATCCTGAAAAAAAAAACCAAACGTGCAATTCAGAATTCTAAATATTATTAGAATGCAGATAAAATCATCCTCATTGATGAAAATGAAGTCTTGTGTTTTTCTTAGAATCAAAAAAGGTTTTATTGAAATCAATATTTTAACTTCTGCTTTACAGCAAGTCTTAGGTTGTGGGTTTTAAAACACTCCCACAGTGTAGAAGACTGTTTATAACAGAATATATCTGCAGAATAAGTTAAAATCTCAGAGACAAATTACATTAATTTGAATTTGGAAACAAAGTAGTCACTTCACACTCTTCAAAATAATCACCTTTAATCCAGCCTTACAAATTTATCAACCTTGACATCAAGTTTATTTGCTCTTTTTTACAAAGAAAATAATAAAATAACCTAATTATTTTATCTGTTACAGCTAGAGGTCCAGCAGTTATATGATTTTTAGGTAGTTAATGTCTTAAAGCTCCACATCTGAAGAATACTCATAGTTTTTCATCCTCCTTTAAATTATACTGGTCATCACACACTATGATTCAGAGCACTCCCATACTTACCTTCCATCCCTACTTTTTTTCCTGCCACTGCATAGATTCTAGTTTTTGGAACATGAAAGAGGTAAAGTCTAGTAATTACCACAAAGTGAGTTTACAATGCTACCTATCTGCCTTATTTGTTATAGGAATATCCTCATAGATGCAACAGGATCTGTGTACAGATGTTGATGAGGTGTAACTTGCTGGAAAGACATACTTTTGCCAGCCTGGGTTTTAAAAGGTACTCAATAAATTCTATGTTCTAATTTGGTCTCAAGATGACACTTTCTTCATTGATCTTGAGAAACAATTCATGTAAGACATTTGATTTAAAGTGAACTGGTCAGTTGCTGAAGGTTTTTAGAGAGTAAAAGTAGCAATAAACAAGTAGACAAGATTCTCATTTCTAGTTTCTTCTGGGAGAAAGCAGTCCAAAATGACAACACTTCAGAAAGGTAAAAATAAGAAAGGCCAAAAGAAAAATAAGAAAAAAACCCAATAAAAATTATCTGATCTCAAACATGACATCACAATGAGTGCGACAAATTCACTCTTTACTCAGGCCCTAGGGTCATGAGGCACTTCAAGAGGAAGCAAGAAAGAATATGGCCCTGCCATGGATAAATATCAAAGCACAGTTTCCTAAAAGTAGTTTTTTTACTTCCAAACCAACTTGTAAAAGCTCCACTGAACCACCCTCCCGATCCAATGCACAAGAATCTGTCAACCTGTTAACATGTCAAATAAAGGAATATGCTAACATTCACTATTTTGTAGATGGCTATGACTATAAATGCTCCAATTAAAGTCTAGTCTACATTTAATTTTTCTAATTAACAATGGGACCTCAATTTGAACTTACAGATCGTTATAATGATGGGACTTGCAAATATATCTGCTTGGCTTTAGTGCAATTGCTTGGATTTTTTGTTTCCTTGGGTCTGGGTTGTTTGGTTTGTTGTTTTGGTTTGGATTTTTTGTTTAAAAATTGAGTCATTTATGGAGCAGTTGTACCATCTTTACCAGTTAGGATGATTTACTGGTGATGGTAAGACTAATCTCCCAGTTTTTGTTTTGGAAGCCTGTTCTTGGCTGCCTTGTATTTTGCTTTGGTTATTGGTTTACAATTTGAGCAGTGTGCTACTGTCTGTACTTTAATCAAGGCACATTGCTCTGTTCCCTGAGAAAACCATAAATAGATGAGCATTTGGATTTCAAACCCAGAAGTTACTTCTGAGAAGTAGCATTGTAGATCTCATGCTTAAGTCAAGAAAGAGTTAGCAGCATTCAGATTTGGGATGGCTTGTAGAGGCAGATGAATTAACTCCATCTCTTCTTTTCTAAAATGGTGATGGAATTGCATCAAAGCCTTTTCAAAGCTCACCAGATTTCCCCCCCATTATAAAGTGAAAAGGGCAAATTATATGGTTTTGTTAAATGGCTTTTCTCTCAGATGTCCTGAAGCCTTGCACAGGATTTGATGTGCTGTATCTGGCTCTCCAACAGCCATTAGACAGCTTAATGCTGAGACCCTGGGCCCCCAAAATGTCTATCAATTATATCTGCAAATACACCCATTTATTCTTAGTATGGCTGCTGATTTAAACAAAGGAAAACAATAGCCATCCAAAGATGGAAAACGTGGCTATAAATATTAAAAGCAACATAGTTTTTTAATACAATAAAATGAAACAAGTTTGGGTGGACCTTTTCAGATTGTTTGGGGTTTTCTTTTTCTTTTTAATTTCCACCCATGTGCAACAATGCTTGGAGAGTTTGAAGGACACCTTAAAATGAGATTTTACATACAAAAATAAATTGAGTAAAGCAGTCCTCTAAAACAGTACCCATGAAATAGGTCTGAAGGCTTCTATTAAAAAAATACACTGCAGATATACTTCTAAGATAACCTAATGGCATGTAAATGTGATCAATGCTGCTAATAAAAGGAGATTTTTGACCACTCAAAAAGAATGGAGGGGACATGATTTGCCACCAGGAGATGAATTTAATAACAGTAGAACATACCAAACTCTGTGAGGGCCCAGTTGGGGAACTACAAGCAGTTTTTCATCATTATGGGGGGGGTGGGGAGGCAAAAGGGATTAACAAGAAAAGAATTTTCTACTATAAGTGAAGAACACTGTGCTAACAAGCTCTCCATGGAAAGAGATGGGACAGACACCATGAAAAGAATTCTTACGTCTTTGACAGCGTTCATTTGGTATTTTAACAAAATGCATAGATAATTAGTTCTCTCAACACAGATACTATATACTGTGATTCCCTCCAATAGAACTTAGTTTAGAGAATAGTTAAACATCACTTAGAGCATAAACAATCAGCACAAATGTAATGCAAACTTTCAACTGCATTTCTTAAATTAAATTCACGAATAAACAACATCTTACCTTTTAATGAAATCAAAGACTATGGCTGCATTGTGTTTTGTCTGAATGTTAAAAAGATTATGGATTTACCTTACACAAAAATTACTTATAGATACGCAAATTCAAAGACACACATGCACCATCAATACACAACAAGCAAACTAGGCAGCTTGGAACTTAAGGACAGGGCAAAATTAGTAAAATTACTGATAGGGCAATGGTAACCTAACTACAGTTGCTAGGCCAGAACCTTTCTGTCTTGCTTTATTCATTAAATCCTTAGCAAAACAAATGACAGTTAATGGGAAAATTGTTGGCAATCAACTGGAAATACAAAGTGACTTGCAATGATGATGTCTTATTTAACCTCACCCACCTTTTAACATCTATGCCAGAGGGGATATTATGATAGGATATGCTACATACTGCAACAAGAGAAAAAAATGAACTACAGAAAACAGAACTACTCTCAATAGGATTAGTCCTCTTTATCCCATAAATACAAGAAATAACCCTCCTTTGTTTCAGTGTACAGTGAAAAAAAACCAACCAAATACCTTAAGTTTAAGTTGCAGCTGCTTTGGAATCCCTGACGACTTTTTGGTTTGTTTCTCTTAAAAAAACTTTCTGTATAGAAACACAAGCAACTAAGAAGACGATGCATTGACTGAATTAATGGCACAAGGTAGCCTGTACAAAATTATTCTTCTTTGAGAAAGTTTTCTTCAGAAAGAAAACCCCAAACAAGCCCCCAAGCACACGTTTGCTTCAATTCTAAAAAAAATAAAAACTACTTAGCCAGACTCAGTCAATTAAATAATTTCTAACATATTTTATGTATATAAATGCCAAAACTTGGTCCTTTGATGTACAGAACCACCTGATGCTTGAAAGAAGTACCTGGTGCACATCCACCACCAGAACATGAAGGACCTCTAAGCATATCTACATCTGTCCCCAGTGCCACAGCACAGGAGGGTTTGTGGTACAGGGACATTCAGTGGCCCGAGATGAAATCACCTTTGCACTCCAGCACAGCTAGTCCAGCTATTGGGATCTTGGGTTAGAGCTTACTAAGGTCATAATGACATACACTTGTCCAAGCAAGGATCAAAATTTTGATTATTTATCTAAGAGATAAGTCTCAGTCATCTTGAGTTACCTGACATCATGCATATAAGTTGTCTTCAGTGATTTAATTTGTATGTGCAGGTTTCTCATTATCAACACATCTGCCTTACAACCGAAAACGAACTAAGGCCTTTTGAATAATGCTGTGGAGAGAGACTTCACAGCCAAGGGTATGGTTTTTGCTCTGCAAGGACATCAGATATGACTCTACAAGTACTTGGTATTTTTGCTTTAGTTTCCTCTTTTTAAAATCTTTCAGAATTTTTATATATAGAGAAATGCAAGAGCAACTAGGAGAACTTCACCTACTAATGAAATGAGAAGCCATATATAGCAAGAAACTAAGACTTTTTTTATTTTAGTATTATTCTATATTTGGCTTACAAATGTTGTCGTGCTAACCGTTGAAATTACAATTAGCTATAGTGAGTTTCCATCACCTATTCTTTCCTTTAATTTTTTAAGATATAAGCTTAAGGACTTCTGCCATTTCTGAAAATATCGGAGAAAATACAGCTTGTATAGACAAGTAGCTGCTATTATTAGAAACAGTTCGTATGATCATTTTAATAAGTATTATTGTGTATAGACAAGACATGTAAATAAAAAAGGAATTCTATAAAAGATAATTGAATAATTTACTGTTTGTAGCACAGTCTTAATACCACTTTTATGTTGCTGCTTTTATAGTACTAAATTACACAATTTGAAAATTAAAAAAATATATTGTAAAATAAAAATAAACAATACAAATATTTTAGATTAAACTAGCTGGTGTGCTTGATTCCATTCAGAAAGGGGGACGTTACACAAACTGGAGCTTATCCTATTCAAAGTTTCTGGTGCAGTTAAGCTTAACTTGTCATTCCGTAATTTAAAGATGTATCTGAAAAAGAACACTGATGCTTCTTACATACTGACATATTTCAGATCATACTGAAAACACAAAGAATAGTGTTCACCTGCTCCATGTTACAAATGAATTCTGAACAGTTCGGAATTGTTTTAGAGTAAAAAATGAGAAAGCATGCAGCTTTGCCCTCACCCCTTTTGTTTAAAAATGCTTCATTTATGATGATTTTAATGTAACTTTTCAGACATAGTCATACAACAGTTGACATACATCCTACCTTAAATGTAGAAAGACCATAAAGTCTTGCAGTGTGAACCGTCACTTGTGAAATGTTTGTAATGTTAGATATAAAATCCTCAAGGTATTTACAGGCTTGTTCCAGATGTGTTGTGTTTATGATGATTTGAACAAGCTACAAGAGACAAAACGTTCTTGTAAAAATCCCTTTTATCACCCACTGTCATTTCATTTCGTAAATTTTCAGAAAAAAATATTTCAGAGACAATGCTGCTAGAAAAAAATTACAGTATTTCAGGATGCCACGTTATCTGTTAGTTCTCAAGTTTGCTTTCAAATATCACTAAGGAGAAATACTATAGTTTACATACAAATGCTGACATTTTAAAAATGAACACTGCAGACACCTACTCTGAAACAAATCCAATTGATGTATTAGAGTTAAAAAAAGGAAAATATATTGCCAAAAGCAAATCATTGATTTGTACCCTAAATACATTTTAAAAAAAAATACTGCTATTAAAAAAAAAAAAAAAAGGTATTTCCTAATCATGTAAGCAGAATGACACATTCTGAAGTTAGGGAATTTAAAAAAATAAGGCTGTCAGCTCCTTCTCCCCCAGCAATGGTAACAACCTGACTGTAAATGGTACAAATGTCTTTATAAGCACATCTGGTTTACAAGTTAGACAATGTACATAATGCATTGTAACTGAGATACCAGCATATTGTATCTTAATTATCACTGCATACTCTGTTTTGGTGAACACTAATGTAATGCTTAGCAAATTTAGTTTTCTCTTTAAACATTTTTCTTATTAAACATATTGACTTGATAATAAAACAACTCAAAAAATACAAGTGAAATTATTTTCGTATCCTTGAAAATATTCCTGTACCAATTTCAAGAATATAAAATACTACATCTCAGTAAAATTCTATGGCTTGTCTTACTAACATAGCAATATAGGATTTATAGATCTTTTTGCTCCTCATCATCATCTTGATTTCATCTATACAAGAGGTTCTTGCAGTTTAAAAATGACATTCAATACAACTTAATGCTGCTCTAACAGCAATAGTCTTAAGTCCTTCTCAGCATGTTTGAGTAGGTACCTGCTGTATAGAAAAAGTTTTGTGTTACACCAAAGTTGAGATTTTAGATTTCTTTATCTAGTAGGTTTACTCTGAAACTTTATAGTTTATGTTCTCTACACATGATCTTCTCCCTTCCTCCCTTCTTTTTTTATAGGAAGAAACGTAACAACATGGTACTAATTTCTATACAGGAGCTGAACACACCTGCAAACTTGAAACCATGCAACCAAAGTAACAGTCTTTGCCTTACTTTCTTGCAAATCTATGCTTATTACAGAGGATACATTACTTGGTTTTATTACACAAATCTTAACACCAAAGTATAGGTACATTTTCAAGAATAGTTTTGGCACTAATTGTCTTAAAAAACACAATTTTGAGTACATGTTTTTAAACTTACCTCTGTTAAACCTATATGAGGTTTTTTAATTAGGTTCTGTAAACAACTACTTAGAGTTCTTGTAAGCAGCAAATTTGTAGATTTTCTGAGCATATCATCTATTTCTGTTGAACTGAAAAAAATATGTTTATTTTTATAACTCTGCTGTACATGACAATACTTTGACAGTAATCCTTACTATTTTTTTTTTTTTTTCCCTGTAAAGGAAACTTTTCATGTTAAGAATCCCTGTGTGCATTTCTGGTTGCTTCAAGTTTTCCATGATCTAACACACACAACACCTCCTTCACTTATGAAATTATCCATTAACTAAATTTCAACACAAGTAAAATCTATTAATTTGTAGATTCTGAACATGTTTATTGACAAAGGAGTTTGGAAAAAGTAATTTGTGGGTTTTAATGAGTTACTAAAAAGGTCAACATGCATTCATTAGTATGTGTAAATTATAAACAGTATCAATTAAGAATGTCTGAAAGCAAGTCATTTACATCTTTAACAGTGCATAAGTAGGTGACTGGCTACAAATACCTTCCAGACTTCAGATCTATGAATGTTATTTTATGCAATTAAAACAAAACAAAGCGTTTGAAGGCCACAAAAAGAAAGGAAATGGGAGAACTGTGATGTTTTCCATCAGAACGAGGTGGGATGGAAGAGGGAATGAGCATGCAGACAGCATGTTTTGTTGCAGGAGAAATTATCGCTAAGGAAACTTCAAGCAATGAGAAGTGAAGACTGAAGTAACCAGTGATGCTACTCAATTATTTCTGAAAAGGTCAGTATAGAAGTGTATTTTTCCAATCTTGCATACTTTGTTAAATAAATAAAATATCTAGATTATAAGAACCAGTCAATATTGTTTAAGAAAAACCCAGTAGCGCTTTAGACTGCTTACTGTGCCAAGCTACGTTCACCCATACACAGACATATTGTATACAATGCACATATACAATATACATTCTATATGTAAATTATATTCAAATTCTGAAACAGCTAGCAAGTACAAAAGAAAATATATTTTCATTTCAATACATAATTTTTAGGTCACCTGGAAGTTATAGGTACATATATATTTACCTATGGTTGCATTCCTGATACTTTAAGCTTACCTGCGGTGAAGCGACTCTGAAAATTTAAGGCTTGCATAAATAAATTCCTTAACCTGCATATAAATCTGAGGCACTGACTGAGACATTGGAAGCTTCTTTGGAAAGGACTGCTGTGAAAATAAAAGATAATACTATCTTGAAACTGATTCTAAGGAAAGCTTGATGTTAAATGCAACAATCAGAAAGCCATTTAACGCTATCAGCATTTTAATCTAGTTTAAGCTTTTTCATCAAACAGCGGTATGCATTGAGCTGATTTCTACATCTGTTTAAATAGTTTATACATGACATAGAATTTTATCGCTTATTTAAACTACAATAAACATTGGAGATTTTATGTAATTTAAGATCCTATAGACAGCAATTTACAAGCAAACATTAAAAAAAAGCTGAAATTGTTTTTAATCTGAATAGGTAAAATAGATGTAATTGGGACGAGAGATTAAAAAATGCAAATTTTTTCCCCTAGGAAAGCAGTGAAAAAAAAAGCAGCATTTGAGAAGTTCAATACATCTGAGGTTTTCAAAGTAACTTGAGAATATTTAGGCATGTATATTTGTGATCATATATTTACTTTCTCCCTCATGGTTCACAAACTCAAAGCAGTTTGAACTATTTTCAACAACTGGGATTAACATGTGGTAAACTATAGTGTTCTACTTCAATTTTAAAGCTGAGAGCTGATACAGTATTTGGAAGGACGAAAAGAATTAAACTCAATTAAATCTCCGCATACCAAAAAGGTATTTCTGCACTGAATATGCAATTTTTGAATATGCAAAACAATTATTTTCTGCTTAGGGCTAATGCATAAGAAAAATCATTAAGAACTGGTACTGTCCCTGAAGAATTACACTATAAAAAAAAAAAAATAAATTAATCAACAGCAGCTCCATGCTTATGTATTAAAAAACCCTCCAAGAACAAAAAAAAACCCAACAAAAACAAAGCAAACCTCGACTTCTGTTCATACCTCTTTATTTAAGATTAGGTGGTGCGACATGTATGTGGTGTGCCAGGCTTCCATGTCATTCAACAACAACAGCAAATATTTTTTTAACATGAAAATTTACTTCAAATATGTGCTCATTTAGTTTAAGCAATTATTTTTTACAGCTAGAACAAGTGCTATTACATACAACTATTTCAGATTATTACAGTATTTTGTCAGCAGGGCTTGAGTTTCAACCTTCACCTATTCAATGACCTAGAAGAAGTAATTCTTTATTCTCCACAGTGTCTGGCCAATACAGGACAAGCACTTTTACGTGAGCAGGCAGCAAAAAAGAGGAATGGAATGGGAAGGGAAGGGAAGGGAAGGGAAGGGAAGGGAAGGGAAGGGAAGGGAAGGAAA
>JAOEHX010004267.1:0-12998 GCA_025448015.1 Bolborhynchus lineola
CCATCCCTGGCAGTGCTCAAGGCCAGGTTGGACACAGGGGCTTGGAGCAACTGCTCCAGTGGAAGGTGCCCCTGCCCGTGGCAGGAGTTGGAACTGGAGGAGCTTAAGATCCTTTCCAACCCTAACTATTCTATGATTCTATGTACAAGCTTCAGCTGCAATGGTAACACTCCTCTTGTTATTACTGGTAATTCCTTCATCTAAGAATGGAAATCACCTTGTTATATAAATTAAAAAACCCTCCCATTAAAACAAAGGCAAATTATACTCTAGAACAAGAGGATATATGTTACAGTGAGAAACAAGCACTTCACACACACACATTTTCTTCCTTTATATGGTTCTTAGGAGCTCATTTGGAATTTACCATGCATGTAAATGCCATATGAATTTCAAGTACTGTGTTAGCTGCCAATCCATTACACAACTCCTTGCAATTTTAACTTACAGCTCCTAACTGCCTGTGGCACCAGGTTTGGATTCTAGTCCTTACAGCCCATTGCTTTCTATTTAGATGGTCTTGTTATCCCCTGAAAATCACAGGATTAACATTTCACAGCACCTCCCAGATAAGGTGTGCTTATGGTGGAACAGTGCCCAATGTTTTATCATGGAAACAAGAACACAGAGAAAGCTACAAATAAGCTCTGTTCCACAGGAAAGGATTTCAATACCTAATGGCTTTTACAGACAGTTGTTAAATTTAACCACAAATGTTTAAGGTCCTTCTTTATGAGTCACTACTAGAGCAGGTATGGGCACGAGGGGAAAGAAGATTCTGCTGCCTCTTCCATCTTCCTAGTTGAAATGACTGGCAAAGCCCCATATTCCAGAGTGGGAACTAAACCAACTGAGAGGTCAGCACACAGCGGCTTCTGCCACCCCTGCTACAGGGAGCAGCACATCTTTCGCTGGGAAACCCAGCGCAGTGCATCCACTGATGCTGTAGGAGTAACGTGACAGCCTCCAGTAGTTCATGGTCCTGAGAGGCACAACAAGGAATTAAGCAGGATCATGCCCTAGATATGAGGAAAGCAGACTTTGGCCTGTTCAAGGTTCTGCTAGGAAGAATCCCATAGGTCCTGAAGAGGGGTCCAGGAGTACCTGACAGTTTTTAAGGCTCACTTGGTCAAAGCTCAGTGTTAACTGGCAAACAGCTGCTCATTAGTTACTATCATGAAGAACGTGCAACTACTGGAACTGGATTCAGGGTTATGTAGAGCATCCTCAGCTCAGAATGACTTCAAGTCAGGGAACATACACATCAACATCTGCAACAGCTCAGGACTAGGATGGAACACTAAAAACCCTGAGAAGCCAGAGGCTTCCAGTCAGTTGTAGCTCATTGCTGTAGTTCCATAGACCAGACTGTCGATTTTGTGCTTACACTGTAGTGAAGATTTTCTTCATCGGAAAGCCAAAATTTCCATAATGGTTTTGTGCACTGCTACATTTTGTACTTGTATGTTTAAGGCCGTTTTCACTGCAGGCATAAACAAAGTTTTTGGTTTTTAGAGATCCAGACTTCTAAAGAACAGTGGAACACCTCCCAAAAGAAACTTGTAAACAACTAAGAGCAGGTCTCCTGAAAACATTATGATCAAAAAAAAACCCAAACCAAAATCATTTCTTTGCATTATTCAACACAAAGAAACAAAAACCCTGAAGAAAAAGAACTGGACTGCAGTGCAGTTTGTCTTACCCACATGAGATACTCAAAGGCCTTCACTAAACTTTAATTGTGCAAAGGCAGGAGGCAACGAAGCAGATGATGAAGGAAGCAGCACACACAGTTTTCCCATGGCACATGGGAAGCTGTGCTGTATTATTTGGCTAGAATACAACCCACAAGTTAATATCCACAATTAGCTAACTTGACCCACAAGGCTTTTTCAAGTATCTTTTAAGTGCCTTTTGCTTGAATTGCATGTTACAAACCCCTTCATTTCTTTGATTCGTTAAGTTCAATGCCTCCTTCACACAGTAACAGCAGTATCTGACTCTTCAATCAGTGGAACCCAAGAGACCCAAGGTAACCACATGAAAGGAGCCCCGGCACATAGAGATTGAGATTTTAAGCGTTTCATCTGATCTGCTTAATTACTTGGCCAGGTTAATTTACCACTAAATTGCACCCAATTCCTGCCCTCAGAAACCACAGCACAGACTTAAGATTCTAAGCCTGTGAATCAACGGTGTCTAAATGAGGCATAATAACCAGACATCAAAGACCTAGTGATGAAATCTATACACCTAACACTTTCCCAGCACAAGAAGCTCCTATAACTGAGCTAAGGTAGGGCAGCAGCAGCACCAACAGCTTGTCTCTGAGCAGCCTGTCTTGTTTTCATTGGAACTGAGGAAGAAAAATATCCCAATGTGATGTCAGCTTCACCAGAATTATTCATTCCTTTTTGTTCAGTTAGAAGTGCCTGGACATTAAACTCAGGTGTGTTTACATACAACATGCTCCAATAGAAAGTAACTTATGTGGATAATAACAGCATAGTCATCTCACAAGTACTGTGAAATACATCCAAAGGCACCGTTTTCTCATGTGAACAACAAAAATGCTTAGCAGCTGCCTGTGATGAGGAATCAATTGGCAACCCGGGATTCTGGTGTTCCTTGTTAAAAAAACCTCTCTCAGAATGTTGCTACAACTAATTCAATAGAATTAACTACAGACTAGTGCAATACAGGAAGCAAATGCAATGACTCAAACTAGCACTTAAACACTTCGCCTATACAGAGCCAGTTTCAAGGCAAACTTAACAAGTCCTGTCTATAGAAGATTGAGAATCTAGATAAAGGATGTACAAACACAACAGTTGAATACAGTCACATCTAGGCAAGGCACATACATAATCTGACACAAAAGAAAGAAGCTAAAGAACTGCAGTGTGGTTCATAGTGGGCAAAAAAAAAATCATCTTGTTACATCTTATCACCCCAAGATTACCTGCTGTAGTACGCTGCCATTACTTCATTTGTTGGAAGCAGCAGTGGAAAATTTGATCATGGATCATTTATGATTGTTCAAATGAAAAGCAACTCATGGAACAGTTAAGAATCGCAAACTGAATATGCAACACACATTCCCTTCTATTTCCACCATTAGGATTGAATGCAGCACTGTAATACACAAAAACTCAGTCAGGGGTAAACCCTGTGGTGTGCTTTAGCCTAAAAAGATACCACAGGTAAGATCTGTATTCTGCCAGTCCCATTTAACTGTCTTTCCAGTTTCTAGTTAATCCATTTCAGTGTTTCCAATTTATAGTCAAGTGGCTCCAGACTTAGTAAATGATTCATCCCACCTCTGTAAGGCACACAATCCTATTCTTTTTTCTACAAAGTTCTCAAAAATGGACAGGGATTCATTCTTGGGGATGGAGGAACTCTTCTGTCCTCTCTTCCCAAAGGACTTCAAAATTCTGCCTATTTCACTTGACAGCTGGGGGCAAGTATATAATGATAAAAGTTCAGGCATTTCTCATCACATTCCCAGCTATAAACGCATTATTTATCATCAATTGTGTTCTCCATACAAGACACTTCAAACACCAAACAAGGAAGACCTGTTACAAACCTGGAGTGCATCCAGGAACAGCTACCCAGGCCAGGACAAAGACCACTGCTGCTTCCTTTCTTTCTAAACGTGGCATTAGGGACTGGCAGAAACATTCCAGGATGTATGGCTGTAATATGCAGTTTTGAGGCCAGTTTGTTTAGCAAGTTATCTTCTCTGGTTGTTTGCCAGAGTTCAGTGTCCCTTCCACACATTGTTATGGCCTAAAGCACTACTTGTTTTATTTCCTGTCATGAGGTAAACAGAAATCCAACAGGCAAACAGTGTGGAGCAGGAGCAGGAGCAGCATTTGCTTGATATAGCAGCAACAGTCCCTTTGCTGTATCCAACAGTATGACAAGTTCTGCTGTTGGAGCTGTGGTTACAGAATATCAGAGTGGCTTGAATTGGAAGGGACCTTAAAGCTCATCAAGCTCCAGCCCCCTGCCACAGACAGGGACACCTTCCACTAGAAGAGGCTGCTTCAAGCCCCATCCAACCTGGCCTTGCGATAACACTTCTTTATGAAGGACCAAGACCTTCAACCTTCAGATGTGCTGCAAAACTGGCAGAATTTGCAGGAAAAGGGGCAGCTGCTGGTAACTACTCCAGGACAACAGTGAGAAGGAAAAGTGCAAGGTCCTGCACATGGCTTGGAGCAATCCCAAGCACAAACATAGGCTGGGGAAGACTGGATGGAGCAGCCTGAGGAGAAGGACTTGGGGGTGCTGGGTAAGGAGAAGCTCCCCATGACCCGGCTTCAATGTGTGCTTGAGCCCAGAACCCCCCTGTGCGCTGGGCTGCACCCCCAGAGCCTGAGCAGCATCTCAGCTTCCCTGCCCCTCTGCTGCACTCTGGGGAGCGCCCCCCTGCAGTCCTGATCCAGGTCTGGGGCAGCAACAGAGGAGGGATGTGGAGCTGCTGGAGTCCAGAGGAGGCCATGGAGCTGCTGCAAGGGCCGGAGCAGCTCTGCTCTGGAGCCAGGCTGAGAGCGGGGCTGGGGCAGCCTGGACAAGAGAGGGTTCCTTAAAGGGAGATCTTACAGCAGCTCCAGTGTCCAAAGGAGCCGAAGGAAACCTGGGGGCTTTGGACAGGGGATGGAGGGACAGCACAGGGGAATGGCTTTAACTGCCAGAGGGGAGACTGAGATGAGCTCTCGGGCAGAAGCTCTTCACTGTGATCTTTAAGGCACCTTCCAAACCAAATCATGCTATGATTCTATTATTCTGTGATTCTATGAAAACCTGTTCAAAAGGCTGATGTTTGAAACCACTTCCTCCATTTAGAGTAGCCTCCCAAATGCATTTCTCAAGTCTGTGCATTCTGAAAACAGTCCTATTAACTTTTCTTGTTAAAAAACAAACGAGAAAAAAAAAAAAAAAAGAGAGAAAAGCCAGACAGCAGGAAGAAGTATAAAATGGAAAACAAAATTTCTAAGAAATTTCTCAAAGCAAAGAAAATAGTACTTGTAATGAGACAATCTAAATCTGTTCTGAAGAGCGGAGATGAGGATGAATGTAATTTCCCATGATCTGTAATTTCCTTTAAAAGCCCCTTTAGAATGAAGGTAGAGCTGCCTATATTTGAATTCTGCTCCATCTGGTCAAGTTAAGATAAAGGAAGAAAGGAACAGTTAAAGGAGAAACCCACTTTTCGGAAAGCAGTGATTTCAGTGGAACCTGTTAGTGAATCAGTCATGTGTCTTGCACTGGATCCTACTTCACCAGTGAGGGTGTCACTAAGTGTTTGCTCACCACATCCCTGCATAGCCCTGTGACACAGAGAACTTGCCCATGCCCAGAGAAGAAGGTCAGTTCAGTTCTACATTAAGAGCTTGGCCTTTCCATGAACTTGCAGGGAGAAGGCTGAGTCTGACCCCAAATGCTGAAAAACTGCATTTATCTGAAAGTGGACATTCTGCCTCCTCCACTCCACACCTCTACAAAGAAGATTCTAAATGCACACAAAGCCACAGGAATGGCTGGGATCAGCAGAGCATCCCAGCTCCCCACTGACAGGTTTTCCAGGTTACAAATAGCTCTTTCTGTAATCACCACAATAATATTGTGCAGCAGCAGTTCCCACAGGTTAATTATGGTACAGGAAAGAAACTTCTATCTTACCTTCCCTTCACTTTCTCTCGCTCCCAAACCCTTCTCTGATCAACCAGAGAGGGGAGAGATACAAAAAAAGTTCATTTTCCAGCAAGGCAGGGCTATAGAAAGGGATGCCAACTAAAAAAAAAGCACCCATCAAAACACTGCTTTCCTATGCATCTCTTTAAAAGTCTTGCAAATGCCAATGGAAATGATAGGGCGTCTGATGTTTTGACAGAAGCAAGAATGTCACTAAGGTAAGAGCTGTCAGCAGGTTTTTATTTTCTCCCTAAAGAATAAGGCCACTGTTTACGCATTACTTTTTTACTAATCTTTTCTCTTTTATTTTTATCCTATAACATAGTCCTGAAAGACACCATACCTTATCTGCCTCTGAACTAGATAGATTAGAGAGTAATAGTGACAGCCTGTGAATAAAAGTACTATAACCACACAATTCCATCAGCAGCCCTGGCACTAGGATACAAGGGGAAAACTATACCATACCCAGGTGCTTTGCTTATTAACACATGATAGTGCTAAGGTACAATCAGCAACAGCAAGATGGTTCCCAATTCATGCACATTTAACAGACACGTATAGCTTTATCAAAAGAGATGGTTTTCTGTATCTATTTCCAAACTCATCAGACCCCAAGCATGGATTAGAAAGACGACATGACCAGCCAATACACAGCCATCCAGGTTGATGACATTAAGTACAACACAGGGACAAAAGCATGGGTGATGTTGCCCAGTGGATAGGAAACACTAGGGGCTTATATCTTGGCAGGTAGAAGAGGAGAAATCAGAACCAAGGCACAACCTGGCTCAGTGAGCCAGTCAGGTTCAGGATACAGCCACTGGCTTCAGCAGGCTTTACTCACACTGCCAGCCTCACCCAGAAACAAACTCAAGAGGATGAGCAAATCACCACCACTATAACCCAACTTGATGGCTTTAGTTGCTCACCAATTGCTTAATAGCATCTACTGTAAAACTACTCCAGATCACCCACAAGCAAGTTCTTCACATTAACAAGTGGAAGGAAGTTCTGGAAATACAGCAACAGACTTTAGGAGACAAGAGTTGACAAATAAATATGCCCTGAGATCAAGAAGCCGAAGCAGGTGAGCTGTAGAGAAAGCAGCGTAGAACATTTGTCCAAGGCTTCCAGAAAGTCAAGGGGTGCTGCTCAGAGGAACAATGCCTGGAGATGCACCATGAATACAAAGAGAAAGTCAGTCCACAGTGCCAAACAGCACTACTGGTAGGCTCCAATGGGAGAACACAAATACAAATGTAGCATCTAATAGTACCCAACAGGAACTGCAGCTCTTGAGAGATTCATAGAACACTTAAGGCTCATTCAGAGGAAATCCCTGAAATGTCTCAGAAACTCAGTGATGCTTATTTAATCCACCACATGGAATAAGAACTAAAATCCTCTCCCAAAGCAGCAGTACCTGTCAGTTTGGTACAGATCAGAGAGGTCAAGCAGGTCTGCTAGCACAGACACCTCAGAAGACATTTATCAACAAAAGGAGGTAGAATCAGAGAGTGGAATAACAGCGTACTTCTTTATCAGGCATAATACAGTAGATGTTTATGCTCTGTACTAATTTGTTTGATGGCACTTATTCAGAAACCCTTAGTTATTAAAAAGCAAAGTGGCATGTGAATAAGCATTTTTAGATGCCTTGAATACTGAAGCAAAGGCATAGAAGACCAGCAGACATATCAGAGTGAGTCAGATATTTGTGTTCCCTATTTAAAATGAAATCAGCAATCCTTTAGAGGTACACACTGTTTCTAGATATATAAAAGCAATCATGACTGTATCAGCAGCTTCTAACCCATGCAGAAGTTTTACTTGCTGTAGTCAATACATGGCTTCTGCTCCATTCACATGGCACACAATAGTGATGAACACTACCTCATAGAGGAAAAGACTTTCTGGAATCAAGGTTGGTTTGCTTTCTGAGTGAATGCACCAGGGAAGGGAAAGGATGGAAGCAAAACTGTGCATTATACAAAGGAAATCTGTTTGGACAAACAAGCTCATTCATCACAGGTAGTGTACCAGGATTACAGCTATTTCTGTACTTACTTCAGTGCTGTGAAAAGTGTGAGACACTGCATCTTCAGATCTCTACATCAGGCCCTCAGAATTTGCTAGCCATGTATTTTCTCAGAGGATACATCACACTCACACACTGATTTGGTGCAGGCTCTCAGAGAAAAAACAACATCTGGTCCAATGCAATCAAATCCACGAAAAATTCAACACAAATTCTAAAATTACTCATTTTTAACTACTAAAAAAAAAAGAGATAAATCTGTGCAGGCTTTTCAGCTTCTGCAAGGCCATTCACAGCCCCAAACTTCCTAAATGAAGCAGATGGCAGTGGTATTTACTGCACTTTCTTTTCCTTCAAAAATCCACAAAGATAAAGCTGTTTTCAAGAAGTTGGTTCCATCCAGTGAAGCGTCTTGCACTAAAATAAACCTTGTTACAACATTCGACCTGACTGCCTTCAAAATTAACTAGCTTTGACCTGGGTGAAAGCAGCATCCCCCTAAGGGTCTCCTTAAAGATCAGGAAAGGCTGTTGTAGACTAATTTGAACTTCCTCTTTTCAATGGATAAGTAAAATACTAATTGGTTGGAACTGATGATAATTTCAGATTTAAGGCGCTGTGTAATGGTCTGCTTGCCTTTCATTTGGAAAGACTGGAGAACTCAAACTTCCTTTCCTGCCAGTAGCATTAGCCCGTGGCTTGGCAATAGTGTGACTTCAACAAGCAGCAATATTCGCCTACAAAATGTCCCCTTTTAGCAATCCCACTCCACAGAAACAGTGGTGGAACTGAATCTGGTAAAAATACAGCAGCTTTTGCAAGAGTTGTGGCTGGGGATAGGAGAGGAACTTGATTTTCCTTCACACAGTTGCTGTGTGACTACAGGAAGATCCAGAGTTATTCCTTCTTGAGGGCATCAAGGACTCCCAGCTCCAAGTCTGCACCCAGAGTACACATTAGTGCCTGTTTCCTGGCCTGGGTATAGCAATAGGACCAATGCAAAAGTGAAGCAGGAAGAACTGGGCACAAGAGGAGAGGTGCACGAGGAGGAGAAGTAGTGTGGGAAGCTCTGGTTCTGATGGATGTGCAAAGGAATACAGGAAAGGGTGGATTTAAGTGCATGGATAGTCCTGTGCTGAGCTAGGGATGGACAACACTCCTATGGGAGGCAGATGACCACTGCCAACTGAATTCCAGAAGCTCCCACCAAGTCTTCTGACATCCATCAAGGTCTCATCCCAAAACAACCCTCAGTGCAAATAAGCCACAAATGAAAACAATGGATTTTCCTGCTATCACGGGGTGGAAGGGAGCCAAGCAGTGTATTCAGAGTCCATGTCTCTACCTCCTACACTGGCTTAACTGCTCAGATTGGAGCAATGTGCATAGATTTAATGGAAACCCCTTGGGATACAAATGCTCATATCTACCAAATTCTGTTTTTGTTTTCATCCTGGATATAGATTTCATGCAATATTAACAAGGCCCCATCCTTCACCATTTTACTACTCTAATTAACTTTGCAGTTGTTAATTTTCCTGATGATAGAACCCAGCAGGATTTTTCTGAAGATTATTTTTATACCCTCTCAAAGTGATGGTTCCAAACAGGAACAGACCACCATCTATAATGAAAAGCAGGCTGCAGACCCTACCAAGGTTTGTGACAACTTCTTTAACAGATACATGGTTTAAGCTGTTATTTCAGGTAAGTTATCTTTGCCACATTTTATGCCATTTGGCTCAGGGCCCTAATCATAGTCATTTAGTTACACAGCATGTGAAGTCCCCCGGGTGCACTTCTTCAGTAATGTTAACAAATATAGGCCTGGATTTGCAGTACAGTAAATGCTTTCATGTGTGTGACAGTGCATGGCAAGAGCTGAACTGGTGCTTGCACTCCAAGATGACTCTATTAACTACATAAGAATATTTTAAGTTCACCAGGGCATAAAGCTACAGCCACGTTAGGAATAACAAGAAACAATATGCACAGTAAATGATGGCTAGTACAGTTATTTTGAGTGTTCATGTTAGTGGTGTAATGAGGTGGCCTCAGAGAGCGAGTGCCTCACTTGCTTACAGAGTTAACTGAGAAAAGCTCTGCAAGACCCGGACTGCTCAAGTTTAGGCTCAGCTTTGGCAGGCTGATGTCACGCGTTCTGAACAACCAAACTTCTGCTCAAAAGCTTCCAGTAATTCCAACAACCACCAGAATTACTGCCTTTACTTTGTCTCCTGTCTCCATCTACTTAAAAAAGTCTAAAAATACTCACTTTAACTCTCTATTGTGCATGTAGAATGACTTTTCCCTTTAAGGAGCCTTAAAGTACTGGACAGGAGGTTCTTGAGATGCAGTGCATATACTACTGTGAGAGTGAAACAATTTTTGAGGAATATCTGTAATCAAAGCCATTACCCAGGCCAGGCAGGGAATGCCAAGAATCAAAAAACACAGTTAAAACCAAAACAACATAAAAATTTAGCTGTTTGTCGCTTTTTTAATAACCACCAGGTAATGCCTGTGGAGAAAAGAGCAGAAGAGAAGAGCTAAGCATTCTGCTCCTGTCCAAGGACACAGCTCCACTGGCCAGCCTGGATAACACAGACCACATCTGGTAAGTACAGATGACTTTTAACCTAAAAGGAACTTCTGAAGTGACCAAATCATGATGGAGTCTGCAATGGTCAATGGGACAAGATACATAGATTTGAGGTTTGTTACCACTTTTTTTATTACTCAAATATATTTTGTCAGAAAGCACTTCTGAATTATAGTTTGATCATAAAAGTTCACTTATAGCTCTCCATGGATATCAAACCAGCATCTTGCATATCCTGTAACAAGCTGAACTCCTTTTTACTCTCCATTTGTGATATGAGTGCCTGGAATATTAGTTTGTTCAACAGACACAAATGGTGAGACAAAGAGCACATTAGAGCCTACAACTTGTAGGTATGTAACACCACATTCTGCTTAGCAGTGCATAAGCAATGCTGGTTTAATGGAGAAAATGTTGTGTATACAACATTCCTTGTTTTGCAATTAACTGGCTTTCCTCTTCTCCTTTTATAAAACATATACAAGGAACTGCAATGCTGTAATTGTACTAAAGCTCCAGTATTTGGCTGTAACCCTAGCAACTTGAGCGTCTACTGGGCAATTACCAGTTATTTTCTCCATTCACTTCTTCCAGTATTACCTACTGTATTTTCCTTTGTTCAATCTGGAAATGGGATAAACACATTGCAGAAACCAGAGGGTCATTTGGCTGATTTTACTGCCAAAATTGTGATTGATGTAAGGAAAATCATCACCTCACCTGCAGCATAACATCATGGCCTGGCACTGGAACTGCTGCCCTGGAGAGCAGCTGATGAGAAAGAAGGAATGGGTGGGTATAAAAACGTACAATGGTTTGATCTATGACAAACTCCCTTTTCTGTTTATTCAAATAGGTGGTATAGCATAGAATCATAGAATGATTAGTGTTGGAAAGGACCTTAAAGCTCCTCCAGTTCCAAACCCCAGCTACAGGCAGGGACACCTTCCACTAGAGCAGCTTGCTCCAAGCAAATGCAGTAAATACTGGAGGTTGCTGATTTAGCATACACAACCCACTTGAAATAATTTTCAACTAGAATGCCTCATAAGCTGCACAGAATTAAGCTTCAGGAGGTCATTGTTTCATTCCCTCATGTGATCTTCAGACCATCCTTTGTGTCAGAGAATCCATTCCCCTGTAGTTCCTGGCAGGCTTACTGAGGGAAGAAAAGCAAGTCCACTGCTGATGCACTTGCCTCTACATCATTCATCTCTTCCTGCTGACATCTCAGAGAAATCAGATCCATCCCTGCCATTATTACTGCTGCAGAGCTTCTGAAGCAGAGACACAACCCTCTGCCAAACAAGCCTCGCTCCAAACAGTGCAGGCTCCTACTTCAGCTGTCCCTGAGTAAGTATCTTACTGAGGCTGCTTAGGCTTTATAGAGTTAAGCAAATCATGTGAGTATATCATAGAAAAAATATTCTGGTGTGTTTAGCACGCCTTCAGAGGTTACAGCCCCTCCACACTGTGCATATGCCAATTCATATGCCAGCTTGGCTACTGAGCACCACGTTGGCCTTTTCAAGTAAATACATCTGTTCAGTTCTTCCCCCCCACTATTTCACTCCATTTAGCTAACTTCTACCTAGAACACCCAGGGAGGTTCTCTCTCACCTAACTTCAAGGAGCACTGTAAGCCACAGAGAAAAGCCTCACATTTAAAGTGAGGCTGTAGGTCCATGTATCTGAAATGTTCAAGTCAAAATTCAAACAAAAAAAAGCTAAGCTGCCATCTTACTGAGGTTTGAGAAGCAAGAATAAAACTTAATCAATAGGAAGAGAGCCTTTGCTAAGCACCAGTAAGTTTTAGATGTAAAAACCCAGCCACTAACTGCTATAGTGAGCGAGCAGCATCTGAAGTGCTCATATAAACCCAAAGTTTTCCAAGGCCAGGTTCTGCCTGTCTTACACCTCACAGTGTTACCCTAAATAGTTAACAACTGAAGCCTTTTACTTTACTGTGAGCCTTATTAAGGTTTTCCTACATGTCTGTGCTCCAGTCGCCCCCTGGTATGGGTTTGGAGAGGGGAACGTTATCATACAACCTTCACACCATTTTCAGTGAACACAGACTCCCTGATGTCTGTGCTCAGCAGGAAGGTATTGCAATTCCCTGTTACTTCCTTCCCAAAATTCCCCCACATGTTGGCTGAAGAATCTTCAGGATTTGTGCCTGTCATGGTTTAAGCCCCTCAGCCACACAGTTTTCTCACTCACTTCCCCCTCTTTCTTCCCCCCAGCTACCGGGGGGGTGGTGAGGAGAACTGAGAGAATGCAACTCCCAGGAGTTGAGATAAGAACAGTTTAGTAACTAAGGTATAACACAAACCACTGCTGCTACCACAAATAATAATGACCAGGGAAATACAAGGGAAAAGAATACAATTGCTCACCACCTACACCCAGCCCAACCAAGCAGTGCACCCCCACAGCCTTCCGGGTCTCTGCCCGGGTTTCTACATCCTAGGCATGAAGTGCTGTGGTATGGAATACCTCTTTGGTCAGTTTGGGTCAGATATCTTACCTCTGCTTCCTTTCAACTTCCCCTCCTCCCAGGCAAAGCGTAAGACTCAGAAAGTCCTTGGCCAGACCAAAACGTTCTAAGCAGTAACTGAAAACATTGGTGTTATCAGCACTGTTCCC
>JAOEHX010004273.1:0-14472 GCA_025448015.1 Bolborhynchus lineola
CAGGATCACCTCCCTCGACCTGCTGGTCACGCTCCTTTTGATGCAGCCCAGGATACAGTTGGCTTTCTGGGCTGCAATTGCACACTGCCGGCTCATGTTTATTTTTTCATTGACCAACACCCCCAAGTCCTTCTCTGCAGGGCTGCTCTGAATCTCTTCTCTGCCCAACCTGGAGCCTTGCCTGGGATTGCTCCGACCCAGGTGTATAACCTTGCACTTGTCATGGTTAAATTTCACCAGGTTGGCATCAGCACACCTCACAAGTGTGTCAAGCTCCCTCTGGATGGCATTACTTCCCTCCAACGAATCAACTGAATCACACAGCTTGGTGTCTGGGAATTCAAAGAATAATAGAATGTTACGCTGGAAAGGACTTTAAAATCATCCAGTTTCAATCCCCCTGCCATGGGCAGGGATGCTTCACAGTAGACCATGTTGCCAAATTCTCTGTGCAACCCAGCCTTGATTTCATACACTCAAACTTTTGTTTGGAAGTCAGTGCTGCAAATGCTATTGAAGCATGGCAGAAAAATATTGAAATTTTCAGAGAAATGTTATTTCACTTCCTTCTTAACCATATCATTACATGTAAATAGTAATTGGAGCTACTTTTTATTTGGTACAACAAATATTTTTAACATCTTATATAACCGTGAAATGTTGATATGCTCAGAAACTTTTTGGCGCAGAAGAAAATACTCTTAATGAGATAAGTCCAGAATTTATTGCTAGTGTAATTGAAATCCTAATCATCTAATCAAAGGATTCAAATCTAGTCATTACAGGCAAAAGAAAACCAAATACTATTAGAGAAAAACATAATAATAATAGAGTTAAAACTGCTGTACAGACGATTCCCAATATCTAACCATTCCTCACCGTTAAGGCTTGCCCTTCCAGTTCCCTTCTGGGTTCTGAGGTTGTTAGGTTATAGTCAGCTCTGGGGCTGGAGGAGTCTGACAGCAAGCTCTCAGCATCCTAGGTCTTTGGGAAGATCAGATGTTGATGACAGCGGTTTCTTTCTCCTCTTTGGTGGCATGAAGATGATTTCTTCTTCCTGCTTCTAGGATCCATTTGGACCTATTTTAAATGTTTCTATCCTACTATTTTTTGCTGTTTGTTTTTTCTCGATTGCTGCAATTCCACTTCCCACCTAAATAAACCATATCTGGAATGCCTTACATAGGTGGATACTTCTTTGACACCCTACAATCTCTACTGTTCAGCTCCCACACCTACTTCTCTTTAATTAAGAGTAAATTATCATAGATGAGCTGTGCATAGCCCTGGGGTTTTCAGTGTCACCATGTGCTAGTTTTCTTACCATACTATGCCCACATTCCCGTGCACTACACTCCATTTCCACTTTCAAGCTTCTGTTATCATATTGTGCCAATATCCTCTATCCTACTTTATTAAGCAAAGATCATAAAAGTTTGTTATATGCAGAAAAGAACCTCACTTGTTCCTGGCATCTATGCAAAACCAAAAAGAACTTTAGATATATCAAAACAAGTCCAGACAAAGCCTAACAAGCTTCATTCCAGAGGCCTGAACCATCCATGTCAGTTGCAGAAAGCTATGCAAGTAAAAGGGAAAAAAAAAAAAAAAGAAAGAATGGTAACAAGCTGGAATAGCTGCTAAACCAGGCAATAACAGCACTATCCTGGTAGTATCAAGCACTAAAGGAAGTGATCTGCCCTTCCTCTACATGAGAGGATGCAACCACATACCAAAACACAGCTAGGCATCCCTAGAAAACAATATAGTATTTTCTTTAATTTCTGATATGAAATAAACCCACGTACATTATGAAACTGTGGAATTGCCAAAGTGGTTTGAGATACACATGCTCTAAATGAATATCTTCAGGAAGTGGTTTGATATTTGACTCACCAAGATCAATGTGACATGTAATTACCAAGAATATGCTTACAGAGCTTGGATATTTTTCTAGAGTTCAGAGTAAAACAATTTTGTAATGAAATACAGTGCATGACAAAGGTGGAGTTCTATCTTGTGAAAGTTTTTATATATTAACATTCATAATAGCCTCATAAAATGGAGCTGCTACCAAAGTGGAGAAAAGAAAATAGTTCAAACAAGCTATACTTTTTGGCTTAGAGTAAAATGCCGATAACCTATCCTGATTGTGATTGCATGACTCACTTTAATACTGACACATATAGATCCCACAAACCACAGAAACATTTGGACTGTTATTTTTAATGGCCTTTTAAAGACACTAACAATAAATGCAAATAATAAAACATCTTTATTACACTGCAGTACTTGGCAAAGAAACTAGAGCTGTTTTGGGTGACAGATGTATTGGTTCTGGCTGGAATGGAGTTAACTTTCCTTATAACAGCTTTTATAGTGCTGTGTTTTGCATTTGTGGCTTGAAAAGTATTGATAAAGTGCTGATTTTTTTGCTATTGAGTATTCTTTGCACAAAATCATGGCTTTCTCTCAAACCACCTTCCATCCCACTGGTCTGAACCCTACAAAAGCCAGTAAGCTGAAGGTGGGCAAGAGATTGGAGACAGCTGAGACAGTTGACTTCAACTCACCACAGGGGTATTCCATACTGCATGAAGCCATGCTCAGTAGCAAGGACTGAGGGAAAGGCGGGAGAAGACTTCCATTATTAAGGCATTTGTCTTCCAAAGCAACCAATATCTGTTCTGAGGCCTTACTTTCCAGTGGCTGGATATTGCCTGCTGATAGAACATAAATCTGATTTTATTTTGCTGCAATATGTGGCCATTGCCTTTTTCGTTAAAGTGCTTTCATCTCAACCCATGAGCTTGCCCACCTTATTTTCTTTCCCTGTTGTGTCGAGGAAGGCAGTGTGAGACAGCTGCATAGTGGAAGCATGGCAGCGAGTCAAGGTTAACCTACTGCAAGACATGTATTTAAAAATAGTGTGGTAGTTGTCACTGAGTTCATGTATTTACAAATAGTGCTGTACTTGTCATTGTGTTCATGTGCCATAGAGTCAAAACAAATAAAACTACAGATCTTAGAGTCTCCAAATAGTAGACATTAATATAAAATGAGTATTTGTGATACCATAATGCAGAAATAACAAGAAAGCAAGAAGAAAGAAAGAAACAAGAAAGCAAGAAGAAAGAAAGAAACAAGAAAGCAAGAAGAAAGAAAGAAACAAGAAAGCAAGAAAGGTAGGAAGCATTCTTCTGGGGCTTCTTTAGCAGAGGGATCAACAGGAAGTTGTTTATAATTTCATTAAAATAAATAAAATAAACAACAAAAACTTAACCAGGTCAAACCCCAAGTTCAATTACAAAGCTCCTGTTTAGTTCAGATTCTAAATACAAGTATCTACAAGCCAACAATCAGAAATGAAGTAAAATAAAGTTTAGGAGAGAAATTACCCACCTATTAGAAACTTTCTCAAACCACTGTATGTCATTTCTCTCACTCTCAAGTCATTGGGAACTGTTAGTGGTCATCCATATAATAAACTCATAATAATTTTCTAGGTTATGATTGTACTACAATTCAAAGGAACACACATCACACTCAAAGAAGATCAATTTAATGTATATTTCTCTAAGTTAGGCCAACGTTAATTAAAAGTGAAGGGTAAAATTTGTAGCTTGAAGAAAATTTAGTGCTTGTTTTTAAACGATCCAAGTTTCTGCATGCTCAGAAGAACTCTGTCTTTTCCTTTTTTCACACATCCAACCAACTTTAAAATTCTTGAGTATTTGAAGGATACTATAGCAAAAACCAGGAAGCTACAAATAGTAAAAAACAGTATCATTATCTAATTCTTATTTCTTTATAATTAATGTTTCAATTACTTTAACAATAAGTTAGCAGCCTTTCTACTTTACAGATGAAAAACTGAGTCAAAAGAAAGTCACTCAGTCACAATTTGCTAACCTAAGAGAAGAAAGAATGCAACTTGAGCCAGGGATGGAAAACAAAGGTATCTTGGATATCAAACCCAATTTTCCATTTACATTTCCATAGTATGTGGGTATGCACACATGCTACATAGATCTGGTCTTTCTTTTGTTTTAAGTAAATGTTTCTATCTTTTCAGGATAATTTTTTTTTTAAGCTTAGGTATTTTTTCATGCCCTTTTTTGTACTCTGGTCTTATGAGTTGAAATATAAGTAATCAGACATATTTTGAAACCTTGTATATATGCATACATATATATACACCAAAACAAAAAGTGAAAAGCAAAAGTGGGATACTGAAGGCCATATCCCAATTGCTATTTGTGATATCTTTTTCAATCTGAATAAATAGAAGTTCAGTAATCATGCTCAGTGTATTTTGTGTTGGCATTAGCTAGGTTTTTACTCCTATATTACAGGGACTACCCTTAAGCTAAGCAAAATTTTCAGGTCACAGAATCTTTTAAGGGGTCTGCAACTGATGTGACTTCAATATAATAAGGTCCTTCTGGTTTGAGGTTGGTAGGGATTTGAGCTCACAACTCACAGTAACTACTAAACATACAGAAAAAATAACCAAAACCAAACCCAATCAACCAAACAAAAACCCTCTAAACCACTTGTCAGAAAACAGTTCTGTAACTAGGCATAGAAAGGGTAATGCTTCAAAAACAGTCAGTAAAAACAAAACAACCAACCAAGCAGAGCAGTTGATACGCCAGACATATATCCACTTACAGGATTATTCTGGCAACTTACATCTTACAGAATTGCCTCTCATAAAAATTCCTGATCAACCCCAAAGGCATGTAGCAAGAATTAGATGGGAGAGAACTATATCTGTTGGGTCTAATTTTCTGCATCCTCACATTCTTATAGTAATTTATGCCCCTGCATAATAAGATTTAAAATGTTTGTAAAGCTTAATCCTCCATTCAGGTACAAACCTAGAAGCACTGACGTTTTTACATACTTTACAGTAATATACATGAATATATAAGGAACATTATTATACTAAAGAGCACAGAAGTGAGTTAAACTTCTGAGTGTTGTTTCACTAAAAGTTCCAAAAGGTTGCAAAGTTTTTCTTCTACTTCACCCTCTGTTACACAGTAATGGTCTGAAATTTCTGATTCCCTTTCCATATACCATTCTTGAATGCACATACGAATTAAACAAAATAAACCCGAGAATTTCATGTGCACAGATTGAAAAGAGACTAAAGGATGGCTCAGAAGTATTTCAGTATAAGGGATGTCTTGTAAGAACTTTCAGGTCTTTTATTTTCTGAACTGGTTAAGTGAGTGATAAAGAAACACCCTTTCCCAAAACAACTACTTTTGACGTTAATACTAAATCCTGCAGGGGAAAAAAGACCTATATAGAGTCACATTGAGTGTAGGAGTACTGATTAGCCAGTTGAGAACAGGACAATACTATTTTCTTTAAATATGTTAAAAAAAAAGTAAAAATAAATGCACAGTTAATACAATCACAACAGAAGAAGCAGTCAAGTAGAACAGTCAGTGTTACTGAACATTGAGATAGCATTAATCATAACAAAGAAAGTTAAAAAATGGGAAAGGAACTTTCTCCTTTTTCATAAAATATGATACACTGCAAGGGCTTATGAAGGAAAAGCTTTTTAAAAACAAACAAGAGCTCTATATAAACTTTTCTACTCAGCCTTTTAACATATTATATTGTTTCCAACTTAAAGATTTTCTCTACTGTTAGGATTGTATTAGACAAGAATAGTGAGTTATACCATAGACTAGCCCATAATAAGAACTAGATTGAGACTGTAAAATTCATGTCTGTGATGAACCACAGGAATTAAAAGAAGTCATGCTTGTTAGCGTGATGCACAATAATGAAAACAACTGGTAAACCAGCATATTTCCTATCTGAATGACTGAAAATGTCCAGCATGGTAAAAGAAGTGATTTAAGCTAATATCTTCCCAGGTCCTGATGCTCATTCACTGTAAATAATAACAATGGTAGCTACATAAATATGATGTAAATAGACCTGAATAAAAAGCCACTTACCTAATCTGAAGAAGTGCTCTATCGAATACTGAAGATCAGGTTCCTACATATGTACTCAAACAGGAGGCAGTGAGGGAACAAAACATGAGCTGGACTTGACTTTAGAATCACTGCAGCAGTGAGGGAGCCTTCAGTCATGACCCAGAGCAACCAGCTTTTCTTCTGTTTTCCTCAGCAAAAGGTGCATAGCTACATACCTTTTGCATTAGAGCTTTTTTCAGTTTGCAGCAGATAATATAGGGCTCCAGTTTTTTTGGTGCTCCTGAATCTAGCACAGTTTCCACTTCTTTGTACCTCTAGAACTGAAACTTGATTTCTGTTATGCAGGACCTCAATCCAGGGATGTAAAATTTAAGCTTACTCCTACTGCCAGGTTTCTTCACTACTGCTCATTTTCAACCATACCAAATATTTAACTCAATTTAACATGGGTTTCTGCTTTCCAGGAACCTGCTACTTATTACCTTTTTTCCGTAAGATCCAAGAGATGGGATTAGATATAATATTTGAATGATTCCATTCAAATGTACTTAAATGATTCTGCTGAGCTTTCCCTACCAGAAGAGTGCATGTTCACAGTAAAGAACTTGTCTAGCATATTCTTCAGTTTCTTTTAAAACACAGGAAATTATATAAAGTAATAATGTTTAAACTTCAAAAGGAGACAGATTAGAAAACAAACCCTAGGAAAACGTATTTCCTTCCTCCATGCTTTATTATCACTGTGCGATGTCATAATAGATTTTACACCTATCTATGCAAGAAAAATATGGAAATTCATGAATTCTTATATTACTGAGGCCTGAAATCTATGCAACTCTACAATAAGCAACCATTTCTCATTTAATCGGGAGGTTTTTTCTCTCTTCTTTACTATATAATCAGACCCAAGTATTTCCATTATAAAATACATACTTAGTACAAAGACAAAAATTGTTTTCAAACAGAAAAAGAGCTATTTAAATGAGTGCTATTTAATATCCTGACTAGAATACCATGAACTAGACAAATTTGAAAGCATGAATGAAGCAAAACTTGAAAAATAACTGTCAAAACCACTTATATACGTAGTGACAGGATGAGAGGTGATGGTTTAAAACTGAAAGAGGGTGCATTTAGGTTAGATATTAGGAAAAATTTTTTTACTGTGAGAGTAGTGAGACACTAGAACAGGTTGCCCAGAGAAGTTTTGGGTGCCCCACCCCTGGTAGTGTTTAAGGTTAGTTTTGATGGGGCTTGAAGCAACCTGGTCGAGTGGAAGGTGTCCTTGCCCATGGCAGTGGGCTTGGAAGTGGATGAGCTTTAAGGTCCCTTCCAACTCAAACCATTCTGTGATCTGTATGTAAAGCCACAGAATTTACACTGTATAATGAAGAAATTCTACACCCTATCCTGTCAGCCTAAATCAAGCCATGAAACCTTGTTTCCTGAAGAGAACACAGCAGACCTAAGCCTCTCACCTTCATAGCATAAGACCCAACGTAGCCACTGGCTGATGTCAAAATGAAATCTTACGCCTTGTCCCCTTCATTGCTTTTACTGCCACTACATAAATTTGTTATAAGCATCACAGAGAACTTCTTTTTCCCTGATAGTATCTTGAATCAGACACTGCTTGAAATATTTCACAAGGATACTGAGCCATCAACAATATTCTGTTTCTCAAAGATCCTAAACATGTGTTAGCCTTCATAACAACACAAAAATAGCTCCATTATGTTAACAAATAAGGATCACTTAAGCACATACTTCAATATGGTGCTTAATTTAGAAACAGATCAAGTACGATACAGATCAAGATCATACATATGTGAATAAAATAGCAAAGATTTGGCCTGAGATCAGTTTATTGTTCTATGAGTGAACATTTCTGAAGAGCCTGTAGAGTCTTTAGGTTAAATAAAGTAATAATTATTTTGTTAATTATTAAAAGAAAGGGATTCTGTCATGACTGTTATCAGTTATCTGCATTGTTACCATACCTCTAAATAAGCACAAGCACTGTTCTGTGCTAGATGCTCAGAGAACTTAGAGTTATTATTTCTTGTGGAGATGAATCAAATGTAGCTCTTTTACAGCCAGCAATATTAACCTGACACAAACAAGTTCTCTAAGAAAAAGAAATAAAATTTGATGTTGCATATATTGTTAACATATATAAATCACCATCCAAAACCCTCCAGAAAACCCAAACCCAGCCAACTTCATATTCCAATTATGAAACTGAAGGAGCTCTACTTCTCCCTTTTTTTGTTTTCAATTTCATAGCTTACCTTTTCTACAAGTAAGAGTCATTTCTATCTCGGACACTGTGGCAAAAGGCCATTTTTAGATATTGGTGTGTCATTTTTCCACAGCATTACCATTATTCCTACCCTTCATAGAGTTTTGCTAATACTTCCCATTCATTTACCCAAACTGCTGCTTCTGGCAGATCTAACGAATAGCATCTTCTATAGCATGTTGACTGGTAAAATATTTAAAAACCAAGACAAAATCAACAGAGGTCAGTAAAAATAAATAGCTTATCTCTGAGATACATATCTTTTTACCTCACATATTTTCCTTGTCAAAGACATCAGTAATACTTCATTTTCAGACTCACCATTTAGAAAGGCTGAGGATTTAAATGTCACCCTTCATTATTGTTTGATGTGGCAAAGTTTTCATACCCACAGACCACCTCAGTAAGCATAGCTGGTTATCAAGTTCTTTTTAGGTAAAAGCATCAATTTTGTTTCTTAAACTATTTCTTTATCAGAAGACATTTTGTTCTTGGTTACATATGCTATTAAGTAGATCTTACTAGACTTAAAGTTCATCCAGAAAAGTATTTTAAGTGTTTTTTGAAATGTCTTTCACGTGATTCATATTTAAATTTTGCCAGGTAAGGCCTTGATAGGTTTTCCCAGTGGAAATGATGGAGGTTAGGTGACACAGTGAATTAACTTTAAGACTCTCAGAACCATATGCTCGCACAGTCTGCATGCCTGAAGGAGTAGTAAATCATTGCACCACCAACCCTTCCTATCCCCCCTCCCCAAAAAATAAAAGTTCAAGCTGCTGAATCTTCTTCCAAATTCAATGTGTGAGCTAAAAAAAAGCCAAAAAACTCTAAACACCTTAATCAGCATCCTGCCAGGTATATCAGATTTTGCACACTGATTTTGAGTACCAAAACACAAGCTCCTTAAATGCATGAGTTTCTGGGAGAGGGTGGGATTGTCGGACCTCTTTCTCTGCTGATCTGTGCTCACTAGCCAACCCAAAACCCCAGACTGTTGCTAGCAAGGGGGCCTGGTGGCACCCAGGACTGTGCCTATGGGACTTGAGCTTGCTGACATCCCAACCAGCACCTTACTGGCCTTGTAGCCTGATGGGCCCAATACAGAAAAGCAGGGAGGGGGACAAAGCCTGTTTGGAAATGAAAAAGAATACATTCCCCAGTAGCACTTCTCTTCACTGTCACACTTACATTTCTGTTCTCTGGGTCCCACTGCCCAGAAGCTATTTTAATAGCTGTTTGCTATTCACACTTTGTAGCCTTAACAAGGGTGAGCTGAGCAGTTTATTGTATCAACCTAGCTTCCCCAGAAAAAAACAAGCAAGTCAAAAGTCAGACATGTCTTCCCCAAACCATATCCAAGGACTGTTCCTGCCCCAGATAGCCTGCAAGGCAGTATGTCATTCAAAACCTCTCTTGTGCTCAGCTTCTCTAGGCTGCCTTCCTTCACTGGTATCCCAACACCCTTCCAGGGTCCTGGCACAGACCTTTCCATAAAAACCTTAATGGGTCTAGGATCATGAAGTAAGAGACTTCTTCACCATGTTCCACGCAGTCTCTCATACCTTAATTCATTTTATATCCACCAGTCAGTATACTTGGCGCTCTTCCTCTCTTTCTGTATTCCTAAACCCTGAGATGTGCTTTCCTGCTCAGGATCAAACAGTTTCAGTGCCAAAACCTTTTGGATTATACAGATGGATTAAACCCGAAACCTTTCTGAATTCTTAAGATTATGATTAAAGCTGAGTGAGGACCTTATGTTACATAGTATGGAATTGTTGACATTTGCTGCTACTTTGTTCCTTACAAATATTAACATTTTGTATAGAAACACTTTTAAATATCTGCAATTAAAGCAAGGTATATTGCGTTTGATTCCATTATAATTAAAGACATTTACTTTTTACTAAAACCCTGCTTGCAGTCTGTGGTTTGTTTCAATTTTTCATACTATATTGCTTCTTTCTCCATAATTAATGGAAGATTAGAGAAATATTACATCAAGGGTTCTCCCAAGCTCTCAGCCTTGTTTGTGGTATTCTGTAAGCAATATTATTAGTATTAGGAAGCTTTCCTTTACCATACTTCTTTTTGTTGGGGGGAGGGGAATTTTTGCTTTGGTTGGTTTTTGGTTGTGGGTTTGCTGTTTTTTTTAAATAAAAAATCCTCCTGTCCCAGTAATACTGACAGATAGATGCCTTGAGACTTTGTAATGCCTTAATTGCTTCCCTAGAGTAAGATTACAGACTTAAAACCTGATTCATGCACAGTTTATGCACCATTTCCTTGACTTCTTTCACTTAACATTTTGCTGAGAAACTTAATATTGCTGAGAAAAGAGCCAATATTTCTTATTTACATAAATCCCTTGAGAACAGTTGCCATGTCTTCCCTCTGCACCTCATTATGCACTACATGCACTCCAAAGTAAAGAAAGAATCAGCTAATAACATGGCATGCAATTGTCCAAACTAACCAATTACATACTGCTTTTTATTGCTATTTCAGCCTTTCAGATTAAGCTTGCCATGGGCTTCAGCAGTACACACCTGATGCATCTCAGAGTAGTCACTCTGAATTCACATCAGTGTAAATAAAACCCTATTTTAAATACCTATGCCATCAAAACAATGATCAAGAAAATGTGAGCACACATAGCAGTCTGTTTTTCAGACTTCATACATATTTTATCACAAACCCTAGTTACTGTTATTCAGGGGTGAGCTGCTGAAAGAATAGTCAAATAATTGGCTTAAGAGGAAGACAAGGAGTTTGTAGAAGAGGTATCACTCCTTTTCTCCACGGAAATGGGACTTTGAGACAGCAGTGGGAGGGAGAGTTTCCCTCACAGCAAGCATTTATAGTGCAGCTCTCAACAGAAAGGATGCAGATGGAAAGGAACAGTCTGCAGAAGTTAGCACTGACTAGAATGTATCACACTCTTTCCAGCCCTACCATTGTGTATGGCAGCATTAAATTAACTGTAGTGCAACACAGTTGGAAAAAGAACCCCAAACAGTCATAGCATTGTAAGACATCTTTTCATTCAGCATAAAAATGGCAAATTTACTTCCTCCATCTTTTCTGATAACTTGCCAACCACTTCAGTGTCCAAAAAAACTGTAGTCTGTTAGCCTACAGGGCACTGAGCATGGCAGGAAACAGAATTGCTAGCTGTACTCCTCTGCCTTGAGATCCATTCTTGTTAGACAAAGTCTCCTTTCCTACTCTTACTAGCTGGATTCTAGTCAAAGAAGAAAATTGTTCTACAGAATTCCTTTTTGTTGCCCTCTCAAACCCTTAATATTTTTTCTTTGTCAAAAGTATCAGGCAAAGATGTTGGTGACTGTTATGCTGCTCCTGAGACTGAAGTTCTTAAAAGATTCTATGTTCTCAGAACAAATTCTCAGTGAAATCAGTTCATTATATTTGGCTGCTGGAATACAGTTAGGTCACACAAGGTATTTTTTTACTAATACTAGTTCCTTGCTGGACAAAATATCTGTGGAGTAGAACTTAATGAGTTTTTCTTGGGTGGGCCATGAGTTAAAAAATCCAATAGAAAATAAAATGATTTTTCAGCTGCCCAACATGATATGACCAAAACAGAGGGGAAAAGTACAAAAAAAAAAAAATTTTTTCACATTAGAAAAGAAAAAAATACTGTTTCTTCTTTATGTCAGTGTTTTTCAAATTCTTTTCCTTTTCTTTCCCTTTGCACAAAGTAAGGACAGCTCAAAAGAGATTGTAACCCTGATGGCTGGGATACAGAAAAAGAACCAGTAAATCATTATGAGATTTTTTTCAGATGTTCAGCAGAAAATTCATATGCAATTAACAAAACAAAACAAACCCAAAACACAATCCCCCCCAAATCTACATGGTTTCTATTGTTGCCTCCCATTCCCTTTCATCCCCCACAAACAAAAATTACTTTTTTTTTGTCTCATTTTTGAGTTTTCTCATGAAAAACTCAATGGCTTAGTAAAGCTCGTAAGTGTGATATGTGACATTACAATGTTTCTGTTACATATATATGGACTTTTTTAGGGTCATGCTGCTTTAATGTGTCTTCAGAGTTTTTCCAGAGGCTTTAAAGAGAATGAATCCTTGTGATCTGCTTATCTGAGGACCATTCCAGAAGCTCTCAGCTGCGCTTTCACTGAACTAGAGTTTTGTTGAAGAACCTATAAAATACACTTTACCTGTCCTTTTAGATACAATCTGTAGGATTTTATTTTGTTTAGTAGGGCAACAACTAGCAAATGCATGTTCAAAATTAAGTGCTTGTGCATATATGTTTGTGCATGAACACAGATACTGGATGCTTAAAATTATCAGATGTTCATTTCATACCTCCCATTGCTTCTGAAGCTTTTCATTCATGAGCAAAAGAGGGGAAATCAGTATTTCCTGAGAATACATTCAAGTGTCTATAACTGTGAGTAAAACAGTAACTAAAGAATCTTCAATAATTAACCTACATCTTAAGTGCAAGTCATTATAACCCCTTCATCAGACTCCTCCAGGATGTACACATTCATACACAGTTCTTGCTGTGTTTAAGCTACTCCTATCAAAACAACTTACAGAAGTCACCAATATCACTTATACAGAAATATATCATAAAAAAATACGACAGATTTCCTGTATTCCTTCACAAATACCGAAACAAACTTCAAAAGGAAAGAAAAAGGAGCTTGCCCTCAATTCTAACAGGCACATAAGTTGAAGGATTACCAACTTTTTTAAGACGTTCTCACTGTAGTACTGTTCTGCATGAAAAGACCTCTGAACCATGTAGCTTTACAGAATATGCTAATGCTTACACAAACAATAACTTCAGGAACAGATATATTTGCTTAAATAATATACTGCAGTTGCGGTCATTCCTATGGCTACTCAAGAACTACTGCACTGTGGTGAACCATGATGACCCAAAGATACTTGCTTAAGGTGATTCTTCTAAGCTGCTTACCTAGTCAAGACCTATGTAATTTTTTTCTATTACCCTTATTTTTCACTTTTACCTTAGACTCCCTATTACAATGGTTTCTTAATGAGGAAAAAGAAAAACAAGAAAAAGTACCCCAAACATTTATCCTAATGCACCTCTTCTTGCAAGCAGATCTGCTGAAGCAACTTGTTTGACTATGTACAAAAGTCAACGTTATGTCTCACTGATGTCCCTAGGAAGGACAGCCTATTGATGTATCTTCTAAGGAGTCTGTGTGCACAGCCTCTGGAATAAAAATACTTTCATCCTGGAACATACAAATTTTCATGTTAGTGTTTATTTTTTGATAGAAACCCCATTATTTGTATCCTATACAGAATCTTTAACTGAAAGAGATTATTTCAGCAGTTAATAATTCTTTCAGAATCACAGAAAGCTGGAGGGGATTTTTTTCTAAATGTTAACTGCTCATCTGATGCTTCAGAAAATGGCTTTTCACAATAAGGTTCTGAACAATGTTAAAGACACCTCAAAATGCACTGCTTGGAAGAGTAGTCAGGAGCACAGACATTACAGAAGTTAAAATCACTAGTATTGTAGTAGTGACTAAATGACCTCAAAGTGGAAGCTGGATTTCTAGTGTTCACCTTCTGGTAGCTACATGGTATTTGATTTATTTTATATTGTCCAGATTGATGTGTTTTTTTGGTTTTCGGTTTTGGGTTTTCTTTGGGTGGGGATGGGGGTGGGAACAAAGCCATTAGGCAATTTGTAATGATTCCAAGTCAATGAGTTTAAAGTGAAGCAATAGGAAAATATAGATATTGTATTCTACTTGTAGACTTTAAATAGTTAAAGTCCTATGTTTAAAGAGAAGTTGAGTTTTAACTTATTGGGGTTTTAGTACATCTCCCATTTAATTTACCTCATCCTTGATGTCTACAAAAAGAACTGAGATGAGTCTGCTCCTTATTTAGCTGATGAGGTTTCATAAATACTGCAATAATTTTATTTTTTTCTCAATACCATGAACCAATATTTCTCTCTTTTCAAATAGCTTGCCATAGATTAGAGAGGTCCAAAAGAACATTGTCCTGGGTTCAGCAGTAGCAACCATTTTTCTCCTTCTTAGTAGCTGGTGCAGTGCTGTGTTTTTGACTTTTGGCCTGGGAACAATGCTGATAACACCAATGTTTTTAGTTGTTGCTCAGTAATGTTTACTCTGACCAAGGACTTTCTGA
>JAOEHX010004276.1:0-16951 GCA_025448015.1 Bolborhynchus lineola
AGATATTAGGAAAATTTTCTTCACTAAAAGGTCTGTCAAGCACTGCAATGGGCTGCCCATGGGAAGTGGTTGAGTCAGCACCCCTGAAGGTATTTAAAAGATGTGTAGATGTGGTACTTAGGGACATGGTCTAGTGGTAGACTTGGCAGCATTAGGTTTACAGTTGGACTCAGTGATCTTAAGGGTCTTTTCTAACCTAAGTGATGCTATGCTTCTATGATTATGACCTGCTATAGGGTATTGTTAGATGTTTACATTGCTTAACTTTAACATTAAACTACACAAGAGATTTTGGAGCCCAGCATAAGTCCTGACTGCCAAATAAAAGGAAGAAGTCCAGGTGAAGCTATGTGAGCACTTCAATTTTTTTTGTATGCATGTGAACCTCAAATAACCCTGAGGAATTCACTATTCAATTTTTGTCATGAGCATACGAAACCCCATGTTTTCTCTAAATAGCAATTTCATTAACAGTGGTAGGTAAAGGAGTCTTTTGCATGTATGGCTTTGGTATTGTGGTTACACAAAACCGGTGGATTATTAGCAGTTATTAGCTATAATCGTGATTGCTATATAACCTTTTAGCTTGTACCTGTACACATATATATGGAGGTATTTTAAAAAATAAACACACATACATAAATATAACCCTCCACCCCTTTTAAAATTCACTGAAGCTCACATGAGGAAGGAAGAGCAAAGCACAGGGAGATTAACCCCACTGTTGGAGACTTTGCCAGATAGCTAAGACCAGTACAGCTGGCTCTTTGCGACTTGTATTCCAAAGAATTGGATCATGGCCTACTGACATTTGTTTGGTCAAATGCATTTGATTAAATAGGTAGAGCACAGGCAACTTTAGAAGCCAACTTTTAAAATAAACTAACTCAAACTAAAAAACTCAGAAGCATAATGCCTGTCCACAGCACAGGCTGCTACAATGGTCCTTGAAGTGCTGCAGAAAGGTTGGTAATCCAGAGCAACTGCCGCTACCTCCAAAATATATTGAGATACTTCCTAGGGACTGAAAAATGTTGTAAGTGAAACTTTTCACTTACTGTGAGTAATTGCATTTGGTTCTTTGAAGCTCTCTACCCCATATCTCCAGCCACAACAGCCTCAGAAAATCCCAGCCCTCTCTTCCCATACATGAAATGGAGGTGTTCAGAGCTGTGTGTCCTCCATAAAGTATTGTTTCATCTTAAACTGATGACAAGTCCTGGGAACAAACAAAGTGAGAGCTGGGGAACTGGGAAAATACAGAAGAATCAAGTCAGGCTAAGAAAAACATTTGGAGGAATGATACTTCAGAGAAACTTTCTTTGCTTGAGAGAATTGAGAAAAGTGATCATTGCCCAACCAGGATATCTTCAACCTTTTGTCACAGTTGTATTTCCATTGTGTGACTAATGTCTGATGGTGAAAAGAAACCCCCAAACAACCCATTGTTGAAATACAAAGGGAAACCTTTCTCTTCACTAGTCTCTTGACTGGCTACCCAGGTAAGATGATATCTCTGTCTCAGAGTAAAAATTTTATTGGTAAGCCATTTTGCTTTTTGCTCATGTGTACTACTCACCCTTTCCAGTTTACAAGAGGTTCCCATGTCAGCACTTTTCCTTCTTATTGCTTATCATTTTTGTTTGTTGCCTGGTACACAGTAGCATGGTCATTTCACCTTTTAGTGTTTACATAAAGGATCATGACAACTTTGTGCAAATACTGGGAAGAGAGAAAGCTGATTTGACAGCAGTACTTTGGTGTGGAAAAAGATTTCGGGTGTGGAAGGTTTTGCTGCAGAAATGATGACATTGTTTCACCTGGCTAGCCATAATATGCAATAAATAGCAGCAGTACAGATTCAGGACCCCAGGAGAGACACCATGCTGTCTGTGGACGCTCGGGGGATGGTTGTAGCCCAAGCAGTTGCTGCTGGGTCAGCTGAGACCACTTAGGGCTTGCTGCAGGCTCCTGCAGTTGGTCATATGCTCTGTGGTGCTGGGATGTGGCCACCCTAATCCTTCCCACTGTGGTGTGCCCTGTGGTCCTGCAGAGGGGGTGGGTGGTGGGCTCTAGGCTGCCCTTGCCATCCATCTGTCCTGTTGGTCCTGCTGTCCCAGATGTGCTGCTGGGGAGTAAGAGGGGTGCTACTTCATAGCTGTGGTCCTGGTAGGATGGATGGCCATACCTGGCCAAGGCAGAGCTTCAGCCTGGTTTTGGGAATATCACGTGCTGCAGAAGTAGAGGCCCAAGTTCATTATTTATGTTGAGAGCTTTTTCTTACCCCCTCAATAGTGGAGTTATTCCAGGAATTAATTGAGCTTTGGCATGTGTAATTTCCACCATGTTTATAATGGGTTTCCTTTATGCTGAGCATCTTGATTTTTGTTTGGTTGTTTAATATTACCTGATCTGTTGCACTGTGATGGGTGATTAATCTTTACCAGTTGTGTTATTAAGCAGTTCCTACAAAGTACGAATTCAAAAGTCTGCACTTCCCGTTCTCCCTCAATGGAAAGCAACATGGGCACATGTTGCATTTCATTTCTAATTACACATGTTAGGGTGACTTATGTGCTATTACTCAAAATAAATTACTCTTTGATGTAAGCTCAGCATATAAATGCCTGGTTATAATTATACCAAGTTGAAACAGAATTTAGTACTATTGTGCCTACTCCAAAATAATTGCATGTTTTATAATAGAATCAAATTAGCAATTTTCCATTGTTTCTCAGTTCAATGTGGCCATTATGAAAGAATTCTTTCCTTTGTAGATTTGAGCTAAAAATTCAAGTTGTATGTGAATAGCATTGACAGAGTCAGAGGAAAGGTGATCCTTTCTAGTTTGCTGTCTCTGATTTCCACATCCCTTCAAAGGGAGCAGCCACTGGGTGACTCACTGCACTGTCATTTCAGTTCATTTCAGTTTTGTGAACATGCTGAGTTGCTAGCATGTGTGCTGGCATTTATCATACGAAGACACCACTCCAGTATCTTAGTTGCTCTGTCGAATAAGATAAACCAGGATTGTAAACTATTTGGGATGTAGGGAGAAAGGAAGGACAGACAGACACTGTTTTTAGAGGGGTTGGAACTAGATGACCTTTATGGTCCCTTCCAACCCAAACCATTCTGTGATTATATGATTCAGTCATTTAAAGACCCTGCTGATGTTCCTGGGGTTGTTCTGGTGGTAAATACCAATCCTGTGCCACACTGGAATGCACAGACAGCATGCCAAGCATCTGCTTTTAACACAAATATAGGACTTTTTAAATGAGAAGACTAAACATATTCCCAGTGTCAGATCTTAACCTAATGGTGTTTGGTTATTTTGGTTAATCTGCAGCTAGCAGACATATTGTGCTGGACAGAGTTTGTTATCAGCTGTAGTTACAGGCAGCTCCAGGCTTGTATGGAGCCATGAGGCTCTTCAGCATTTTCAGTTCTGCTATTGGGCTGCCTGTTTTAAAAAAGCATGTGTGTGTGTGCTCCTCATTTTGGATTTAATTACTGGTAGTAAATATGTTTCAGGAGTGAAATATGTCTTGTCAGGAGAAATCTGGAAGTGCTCTCTCAGGAGAAAAACAATTAGAAAGGTTAATGAAATCCACTCAGTAAAAGACTTTAAACTCATTTTCTTGGAGAGGTGAAGCAGATGCTTTGTTCACAAAACTGTAATTTAAATTAGCCTGTGGAAGCGAGGGGGGTGTGTGTCCCATTACTGTTTCTCAAAACAGCAAAAATGGCAAATTAAATATAGATAAGTTATAAATATTTAAGATAAAGTTTGCTTTCAAGTGTGTATGGTGACCCATGCAAACCGCAGTCATTTTGCTGCATGCTTGATTTCACACAGACCTTAGAATAAAAATTGGAATTGTAGCTTTTCTATATTAAAACAATAGATCTCCTTGGATAGGCTGTGTAGGAAAAGTGGATCCCCTGACCTGCAGGTCAGTTCCTTGCAACAAATGGAGAGCAGGTTTGGGAAAAATTTCATATGGAGCTAAACAGACTGAGCCAATGTGCTGCCCCTGGACAAGAAGGCCTTGCCCATTTTTTGTAGAGAGGTTTTCAGGACAGGTTGTATGCGCCTATTGTAAAAGGCCTCATCCTGCTCTTTTGGGGTTTTAAAACTACCTGTGCCGGACCATGAGAAGCTGAAGCATGCTGGAGTCCAGCCCAGCAGCAGTCTTTCCCTTGTTTGATATTGCCAGCACAGTACACCAGCTTTTATTAAGTTTGCTCTGGCACCAACGAGTAACACTCACCCTTACACAAAACACATCTGTGACTCTCAGTCAACAGCTGCTTGTGCCTATTGGCCTAAAATTTTGGCTGCACATCCAACTTGCAGACTTCCTCACAGAACTTTATAACCCAGATGTTTCAACAAGAAGAGGCAGAGGATAGCCCTTAGTGGAAAAAAAAAAAAATCAAAGCTAGATAAACCTGTTGCTGGGCTGCGTATAAAACCACTCCTAATCTCCCATCAGTTCTCTAAACACTGACTGTACAGATCATGTTTCCTCCTGTGTTCCAGAGAGGAAACAGATTTTACAGATCCAAAAACCTAAACTTGTTCAGTAATTGGTGAGAGTGTGCCTTGAACCGTTTGTGACCCTGCTATCGGTGCTAATGTGGGGCGAATTGCTAGACTGAGAGATACACAGAAATGATTAAAATGGGAAATTTTGAGTTCTGTGCATTTCCTCCCTTTGAGGTTAGCGGTTCTATCCACCATCTCAGTTACGATATATTTGTTATCTCTGCAAATAATTTTTCACTGCTGAAATTGTAGCCGTCCCTCTGCTGGGAATAAGGCAGAAATTTCCAAGGAACAGAGGTAACTTTGGGGCTAAGATAAGAAAAACTGTTCCTCAAGAAATCACTTGAGGGGAATTAATGCTGCTCAGTGTGTTTCTCGATCATTCCTTGAGACAAGATCTCATCTGTTTTCTTAGGCTGATGGGACAGCAATATATAACTTCTGCATGTTATTCCCTTGTTCTATATGCTCCAATTTATCACTTCCCCTTTGTCTGGCTAAACTGAAAGATATATGATACAGGAAAAGGTATTTGGCATAAATACAGGAATACAGTTCAGTCTGAAGCACAGCAAAAATAACTGCTAAGACAGTTTTCTTAACAGAACGTGAGGTTTTCATTTTATCACTTCACCCAGGTCATCTATCTGGGTGACCTCCATGAGTACTATTCGTTAAGCACAATAAATGTATTCCCTTCAGGTATGCTGGTGAAGGGCCCAGCCTCAAGCTCTTCTCTCAGTTATGAAGTGCTAATAAGGCAGCTGCCCAGTGCTTCCACTATTTCCTGCTTGCATTTTTTTTTACAGTATTCCTGGTATCTGAAATGTGATTTATTTATCTTTTGCCTCTATCCAGCTGAAGACATTACAGCACTTGCACTGGGTACTGATGCCCTCCCCAGTAATTCTGTTTAGCTCCCCTTTTCCATGGTTTGAACCCAAGTGAAGTTGCCTCAGGTTGCCTCTTTTCTCCCTTCTCCCCCAAGCTGTCCCCATGGATAATGGGAATCCTCCTCTATAAACTTGATCTGGGGTACCTACCCATGGTCTGCCTGGCTAAGGGGCCTTTGCCCAATTCAAGCTGTCTATAGTTATTTCTTTCATTTGCCCAGCATTTTACTCTCAGAATCAAAGTTTACATACTCCATATTAACCAAAATATCCCCAAATTGTATGTAAAATCATGCCTTTCAAAGCCTAATTGTTGGTATGTGGAAGAGGGTTTGTAGTTAAACTGCTTTTACTTCCTCAGTAATAATAACACAAGTTGAATAGAGTGCCAGGGTCAAAAGTGTCTTTTTTTCTGGCTTAATTCCTTCCTCTCCTCATTTGTACATGCTTGTTTTGGAGGAAGCAGGAGCATGTTCCAACAGCAGCATCCCTGGCCCTGATAGCTTTTCATGCTCAATACCGTCTGAAAGGACTGTCAAACTGTCACAGAGGAGTTTCACCTATCAAAGGTGTTGTATAGCAAAAAGGAATAACAGTGTTTGGCTAAGAATGCATTTAACCCACTAGGCCAAATGGATATTTTCCCTTTTCTATTTTTTAGTGATAGTTTTCACAGCTGCAAACAGGCATACTTGTGCAGGAAACTGCAGACTTACAGTTCTTAACTTTAGATCAGTAAACACCGATTTTATTGTCATCATTCCTCATGCTTTACTTGGACGACTTCTTATCAGAATCAAAGGCCCAATGAGATCCCAAAATAATACTCTTACTTTGTTATGGGACAGCTCGTCAGGTTTTATTTCCTAAATATGTTTCAAGTTACATCCACGCCCTAAATGCCTGTTATAGTTTGATTCTGTTATGCCAAGGCTACTAACCTTGATGTCAAAACGCCCTTGGGACCAGCTCACATTCACTAAAACTGCCTTATGCAAAATCCCTGGAAAAATGATGACTATGTTGATGATTGGGAAAGCACACGAATCCACCCCTCTGAAGAAACTAAGACTCAGGGAAGGGTGGGGTTAGCAGTCCTTTGTTAACCAGAGGATTTAATGAGAAGCAATCTGTTACCACTGGAAATTTGCTGTCCAGCAGCATGGGAATTCTGATTAATTGCTTGTGGCAAATTGATCCCGTCAGCATTTATCTTGCACCTTCATGAGAAAGCCTCACTGGAACAGGACTTTCACTATCCAATCCTTCCTGCCAGTGCTCTGGAAGTATTTAGTTCTCCTCTGTTCTGTTTTGTTACCTTGGGCCTAAATATTTATATCTCCATCTGTGAAAGAGAGATTGGCTGGTCCTATCACACTGTATCATGGAGGGACATGCTGCTACATGCTCAGTGGGCTTCTAGGGCACTTGAGCTGCAGAGGTTTAACTGGGGCTCTCCCACCCCTTGGGTGTGTTTCCTCTGAGGTCACTGGTGACTTTTGTGTGTGTATGTCTGGTCTTTTTTATGTGTCCTTCACTTCCCTCTGCTCTTAGTAAAGCAAAAAAATGAAAAAGCTGGAAGTAGGAAAATATTTAGTTCAGTCCAAAATACTTTCCCCACCCCCCCCAAAAAAAGATGGTTTGTTTTCCTTTTCTTGTAAATCTTAATTGAAACCTTTTACAGGGTTCCTGAAATGGTGGTTTCTCACCCAATGCTATTGAGATGTAGTTTATAAGAGAAAACACCACGCTTCTTCCAAAGCAAATGGTTACTATTACTGGTGATCTGCTCTGCAGCAGCAGTGTAGGAGTGCATGCCCAGCAAGCAGGGAAAACAATGCAGGGTTGTGTGGAATTGGGGTACAGATTGCTCAGCTGGGAAGGAAGGCACCTCTTTTCCTCCTCTACCTGGCGTGCTAGGGATTGGGAGCTGCAGCCCAGGCTTGCAAGGCTGGCTTAGGGTGCTTCTTTGCTGCGCAATCCCACTCTGAGCATCTGTCACATGCAGTGTCCATCTGTGGGCGACCTTGGAGACCACCTCTGATCAGACCTCTGATCAAGGAAAGCATAGCAGCCCTTGGAGCTGTTCCTCCCCTGCAAGGTGACTTCTGGGGAGGCAAGGCACAGCAGACCCTGCTGTGCTCTCCTCTGTCCTCTACCCTTCTCCACCCTCAGCCCGTACGCCCCCAGCTTTGCTGCAGCCATGCTGCTATTGTCTCTACGATGACAGGTAAGGCAGCAAGAGGGGCAATGTCCCAGGGGCACGGCTGAGTCCTTTTATCAGTGGCTCCACTGAAAATCATTGCCACTCCTGATAAGCCTGCCAGGTCTGGCAGCAGAGACAGCGCCAGGTGAGTCACTGCGTGCTCTGCTCCGAGACGGCACTTCCCAGGCAGAGCCAACGCCTTCTCCTCACTGCTTTGAGCAAACCCAACAGCCTGGTCCCAGCCGCAGTGAAAGGCTGTGCAGGGCATAGGCTGGGGCTGGCAGGAGGGGGCCCTGCTCTCCTCCTGCTGAGCGGGTTTTCCTTTAAAGCTGTGAATTCACAGGGATGTGTTGATTTGCCATACATAAACTGTGCTGCAGTAAATCTCAGGAGAGACCTTCAGTGGAAATTACCTGTGAAAAACCAGAGCAATCCCATTTAAACTGAAACTGAGGATGGGTGCGGCTTTCCTGCCTAGAGTTCAGCTGGCCAGCTGTAAACGAAATAGGTCCGGCAGCCTTTTATTCCTACGAGTAATCAGATACCACTCCTCAAGTGTAGATAAACTGTGGCTCGGTTTGCGGTGCCAAATCCCAGCTACAGACAAAGGACCCAGGGAACTGAAACCGTGTTAGTCAATTCCTTGCTCAGTGCATAGAGCAGAGAGCAAACATGTAAATATGGCCCCACCCAAGCTTTTAGCTCCTCTGTGCTCAGGCAGGCATGGAGCAAGAAGAGCACCCCTTATTCCCATCCCACATCTGGAGTGGCTGACATTGCACAGCTGGCCTTTTCCAATTTCTTGCTCTAAGGCTTGTTCAAGAAGACTGAGGGGGTACCAGGGAAGTATGACAACACAGAATTCTTAGTGGTATTTTGGTACAGAGCCTGATACACAGCCCTTTTAATAAATTTCCAATAGTTTGTCCCTGTTACTCCACAGAAATTATCCTAGTGACCTGGCACTATCTAATGAGGTCTCTCCTTGAAAGCGTCAGCTTGGACTTGGGCATCTCCACTTTGCTCAATCCTCAAAATACTGAATTAGCTCCTTCCTTAAATCCTGTTGGCTCCTGTGGGATGATTACTCTGAAGAGGGACTGGCAATGCATGGATCACCTGTGGCTGAGATGCTGTAACCTCCTGGGGGTCTGATGCTGCACCTTTTCACAATACAAGTCTTCAGATAAACCAGAGGAGGAGATTGCTTTGACCAGCAGTTCAGAACCAAAGCTTTAAGTTGCCAGGTAATATTCAAATAACATGTAGCGCATGCTACTGCAGCTCTTCAGGATTAAAGAGATAATGGGAGATGATATGTATCTTTATGGCTTGTTTAGTGGTTGTGCTCCTGACTCAGTGGGCAATCTAAGCAAACGCTTCCTGAAATTAATTACTTTGGGGGCAATTAACATCATCCATGATCGTGAAACAATGCAAGCAACAAGGCTTCTGGTTTTTCTCATCTCCCTAAGGAGGAAGTAGAGGTCTGGGACCTGAGTCAAATAGCTTCAAGCAAGAAGAGACTTGAAAAGGATGACTCCTCCTGTCATCTGAAAGAAAGAAGGAAGGAGAAGCTCTTTCCAGACTTATATATAAGGTTATGACCAGGCTCACTGCATGGACAGAGCATGATGGTGTTGTGTGACAGGTATGCATGCAAACATTGAGATATACTTTTCCTGGAGTGCTTCTCTTCCTATTTGCTAACACTGTGTTTCTTGGGACCTGGCTCACTCTGTGAGTCCTTGAAAGCCCTGACCTGTAGGTGTGGCACCACAAACTGGCCAGCGGTGAGACTGGCTGGTAGAGACCTCGCCAAAAGGCATATATAAATCAATTGCATGAAATATTAGCAATAAAGAAGATAGTTAGAAATCCAGTTACTGTTATTGTGATCTTGACTTTTCCTGAGGACTGCAGCAAGAGTCTTGCTCCCCTGATGAGTACAGTGCCTGTCAGGCATGACAAAGCCATAGCCAAGGCTGGTGCCAAAACAGATCTGAATGTGCCAGGGCATCTGCAGGCAGAGCCTCAGCCTGGCCCTAGACATATGTGCCTGCCCTGGCCTAATTCCACACATGCCTGATGCCCATGCAAGCTGTCTGGAGAGCTACACGGGCTCAAAGGAGCCACAGCAAAGAAGGTGAAAAACAGAGAATGAAGTATTGAATAAATGCCAAAATTGATGCAAAAGAAGACAGAGGAAAAGTATAGTCATGGGGAAGGAAAGGCAACCATTTAAGTTTGTTTAAACTGTTGTAAAACCCCACTGAGCCAGCAGTGACATCCAAATCGAAACAGGATTTCCTTGTCCTGTAGGATGCTGTTGTGGCTCCTTGCCTTTACTTTGTTGTCTGCAGTAAATGTTCTCCAATGCAAATGCAAGCTTTGGACTTCTAAGTGCTCCATAAAAGTGCTGAATTGTCATGTGTCGAATAACCTCATTAAGGAAGCATTGCAAATACTTGCCATTCCCAACTACATGAAAAACTAGTCAGCAACCAGGTCAGACTGGAGAGGTGTTTTTTACAAACAGCATCGAAGTACAATTAACTGATGGTTCACAAACCTTGAGGCAATCACTCTTTGGTTTCATCCATTTCTTTTTTCTCTTTCAGTTCAATTCAAAGGCAATTACATCTCACCTTAATTCACGGGACATCTTTTTGATTGATGTCCATCTTCTGTGGAGCTTTCGTGAAGATCCAGAGGTGATGGCAAATCAGGGTGTCTACTCTCCTACCCTTGCTCCAGATTAATTTCAATGGCAGAAAAATTATTCAGTTTTGGGTCACAGAAGCTGCTGTGAGATCTGGAATTTAGAGCATTGCCTTATTTTTGTGAAAAGTTGAAAAAGAGCTTAGGCATTTGACTTGGCCAATTCTAATACTGCACTGAGAGTAACAAGAAAGCAGTTAGGCCACTGTAATTAATTCAGTTCAAACTTCTTAGATGGCTACGTGGCTGGACATTCTACAGGCCTTGCTGGAACAATTTTCTTCATTTGCCTATTTAGTGTAGAAGTGGAAAAGAACATAGAGCACAGGTGAAATAAGAGTGTAAGGAATGATTTTATTAGCATAAACATGAAGGTGAAAATTCCGTTTGAAAGAAAGCATATTATCCTGAGAAGAAATCTGAGCAGATCTCAGCTTCTGCGAAATAATTTCTACAGAGATATAAAACTATAGAGCTCAAATACAAAACATTGTGCTGTCTTAAAACCTGGTCATTTTAGTTAAGCTGTCTTCTTCCATTCTGGCCATGAAATGCAGAATGTTCCATTCTACATGAAATGCAGTTTTCTTGCATGCTTAGAAGATGATTTTAGTGTTGTAATTAAAGGAGCTGCATTTGCACAAAGCCTTAAATACTCTGAGCAGTTTGCAGTCAGGATCTCCAGACAGTTCTTTAAAAAGCAGTTGGATTCTGTCCTCCTGGCAGGCAGACCTGGCTTTCTGTTCCCAGGGGAGAGCAGCGTGGTATCAGCACTGGTGGGTTATCACCGCTGTGGGTAGTGAAATGCCATACTGACATTTCACTGACAGCCGCGGGTGCAGATTTCTGTACTGAGTCTGCCTATAAACATAATGTCGCTTTTAGGCAACCTCCCCACCAAACACTCAACATGTGCACCTTGTGGAAAAGCTGTTGCTAGCTGTCTGGAGAGGCAAAGGATTGCTTTGAAACACTGGTGCAGCCAGTGTAAATTTTTTTCCATCTGGAAATGTTCAAAACTGGCCTACATGAGCAATAGGTTCTTCAACATTTCACATGTTTAAAGAATCAATTTTCCTGTACATTTTTTCTGATTCTGGCAGAAATATGCTTTGGAAGGTTATGCTTTCACGTGTGATTATTGTTATCATTATGAGAAGGGTATTCTGAAATACAGTTTGTTTGTAACAAGGGATTCCTTGCTGAAATCAGGCTAGAAAAACCAGCTGTTCTAGTTTACCTGAGCTGTTTACCCTTCTAATTCTCCTTTGCAATGTGAGTGAGAAACAGGGTCTTGTTGGTTTTCTATATTTGTATTTTTTTAGGTACCAGGTGAATTTGCAGAGCTGGTAGGCAGATAAGTCATTGCTGGTCTTGTCCATGAAGCATGCATTTCAAAGTAATATTGTAAGTAGGCCCCATTCTCACTTTTCTGCAGTGAACTATTGGCATGGAACTTCACTTTGTGGTCATAAATATATTACTGATGTGTTTTAATGTGCAAAATGAAGCAGAAGCTTATATATAAACTTGGCACATAAATGCCTCCTTCCAGGATTGTGGATGTGGGTTGCCAAAGTAAGTTCTCTTCAGAGTTTATCTTTGCATCTGGCCCTCTCTTGGCATGGGACAGGCCTGTGCAGTGTGAAATGAAGTTACAACTTCAGCATAATGTTGAAATGTAATAAATTAAAGCCTCTAGCCAAATGAAACTTGTAATTGGTATGTCACTTTCAAGTGAGAATGGCTCAGGCAGGTTCAGCGTTCTGCCCGAGTTGCAGAATTGCTGTAATTATCCTGTGCGGTTTTTAACACTGCTGAGAAAAAAAAAAGTGCTCTGATTTTCAGAACTATAATCTGCTGCTAGTATGCAGCTGGCATCTAAGCGTTTCAACCAGCTAAAGTGTTCGTGAGTAGTAAGGCAGGGTCAAAAATTGCTATTGCCAGTGCAGGCTGAGTTACTTGTAAAGTACTGTGAATTCTTGTGGACATAGATATTAGACTGTCGTTAAGATTGTAATTCGATTTCAAGATTAAGCTCTTCTTCTCTGTTCCAATGTAGAGCATATGCTGGAAACCTGAGAGGACAGACTAAAAAAATTTAGTTTTACTGCCGGTCCTTCCTAATTTTCAATGCTTGACATTCCTCAGGACATTCTTCTTATAACCAATGGCATAAATTTGTACATACACACAGACACAGACAGGTATATATAGAGACACATTGGAATTTGGCATGCCTGAATAGATTTCACACCTTCCTAGAAACAATCTAGATGATATGAAAGCCCTCTTGGCAAAAAGGTGCCCTTGAGCTAGCATATTGCAAGAGGAAGCTCCTACAATAAATATGCATGGGAGTGGCTGAATATATTTAATCTACATTTGTCTGTCAGAAATAATAAATCTAAAAAGAAAAATAAAGTTTATTGATTGTTATTTGACCTTGAAGGTGGAGTAACAAACACCAGCTCCTGAATCTGCTGTACTTACAGCAGCCCAAGTGTTCATGAACACAGGTAGTGCTTCTTGGAACATTGATGCTCTTTGTTGTTGATGTTCAAGTTGGTTTAATAGCTATAAAAAGTTATTTATCAGGAAAGAGCAAAAGAAAGCCCTTTATCTAAATCCATGTCAATATATGTATAATCAATATTTCAAATAAATAATTGCTACCTTTCAAAGGCAGCAGAGCACTTCTAAGCTTCACCTTCTGACAAGCATCTTCTGGTATTCATTGGCCCAAGATAGATCAGGGGTACAGAAATTGAAGAAATTACAGTCAATCTGAACTGTAAAAAAGTGGTGTTAAATGACAGATTTACCCATATCATTGTGTCCTTTCTGACCTCTTGACAAATTTCTCCAGGTCTTTGGTCATGTGGCTGAGATGCAGTCATGTAGTTTTCCTAACTTATTTTAGTCTAAGGCTGAGTCTGGGCTGCAGGACTGTCTGCATCAACCCGTTTATACGGCCAAGGTCAGGCATGCTGAGCTGTAGCATGGACGGATTACTTACAAATCTGGAAAATCTAATTAATTTTTTTAACAGAAAAACCTATGTTATGAAAAAAACCCTTAAACCAATACATTTCTATCTTATCTAATGCTTTCCCAATCTATATCTGTAAGTTACATAGACCACCCCTCTCTTACTTCTTTCAGCAAGGATGAAAGGTTGATGTAAAGCCTTGCACCCATGTGTGCTTTATGCTCAGGAGGGCTGCACAATGCCTGTTGCAGCTACAGAATATTAGTAAAGAGCAGCTCCCTGCCAGAGTGATGTACCTACTGAAACCAGAGACAACTGTTAAATAAAATAAACAAAATAATAATAATTAAAAAAAAAAAGAGCAGCAGATTTGCAAGTTAGTTTATGGTCATAGAACTGTGCACTTTTTAATGAAAATATTTCACTTTTAATGAAAATATTACTGCCTCCAGCTCCACAGGGACAAATGTGTATTGCCAGGAATGGTGATTGTTTTGTCTCTAAACTTTTACACTGCTCTGAAACACTGAGTTGCTATGGATATTCCTGTTGTCCTAAGTAAGAGATTTGGTAGTATGTTTGACCCTTTTTTTTCCCTTTGTGGCACACAGCCCTGTATATTCATTTCACAAACATGTGGGCTCCTAGCAGACACTGGGAAATTTCCACTTGATGTAACAATAGTCCCTTCAATAAGCTTTTTCAAAGATTAAATGCAATATCAAAATCAACAAACTACTGAGTACTTTGCTGAGGAAGTGACATGGATTGTCACTGTAAAGTAACTTGAGGTGGATATTTTAGGGTAGAATGGAGCTATGTCGTTGTCTGTTTGAGATGGCAAAGATGAGATTAATTTGCCCACTGCTGTTCTAGATGATGACAGAAGGCTGGTTGTATTGAAGGTCACTCAGTTCATAGCAGATTTTACTAGTGCCAAGAGCCTTTCATTGATTTGACAGGTGAGCAAAAATAAATAGATTATTACTTATTAACTTTGAGCACAGGAATCCAGTAACTCTTCAAGAACAGGTAAAACTTGTTGGTCTTTTCCTGGAGTACGTTCTGAACCATGACACTGATATAAAGAATGAAGTTTGAGCATAGTTTTCATGTTGCTATTTCCTCTGTACTTTCATACATAAGGGTAGCTCTAAGTTGCATTATATGATTTTTAATTAACATTCCTACATTCTTTCAGAATGAAAATTCAAATTTTTATATATGACTCTTGGTGGCAACTAGGCTTCTTAAGGACTCAAACACACTTCAAGGAAGACTCCATGGTAAGGTTTTCCTACATGACAAGGTCTTTGGTGGTTCCTAAACCACCTACTCCACTTACTCAATTACCTTGTATGTGGACTCAGTGCTTGGGCTTTGCAGAATAGCATGCATCTCAGTTCTGTAATGACAGGGCTAACTCCTCTATTAGTAATTACTGCTGATTATTATTTCATATATTTTCACAGAGCTATAACTGAGGCTGATCAACAGCATAATTCCTGAGACACGGGACTTTAAGCAGATATTACTTAAATTTTACATCAACTAGGAAAGAAACACAGGATTTACCTTGTGAACAAACTATCTCCAACTTCACTACTGCTGTTAAAATAGAATATTACTGTAGCAATCTTCCTTGGAGGCATAACAAGGAAATTATTTTAGTATGAAGTTCTTTCTCATGATTTTGGGCTGTTCTCTCCTGAGCTATGATATCTGTTCTTTTGTTTCTCATTGTTCAGCATTTACTGACAGATGCAGTACAACTTTACCCATCTATTAACTGCTATCCTCATGCCCAGGTCTTTTCCCATTCGTCTTACCTAAGTAGGTACTAGGTTTCTAAGTATATTTAAAAATATAGGCTCAATGTCCATGGACAGCTCTTTAACCACCACTTGTTTATACCTAACATCTCTAGCTGACAGCTGCTAATAAATAAATAAATGAACTAATAAATCTAATAAATAATCTCTAAGTTATCATATTAGTTACAAAACAAGCACCAAAAAAAAAAAAAAAAAAACAAACCAAATGAATGTGATTTCTACACTATGTTATTATTTTTCTTCCCTTTCTTCCCTGATTTTAATCTGTAAGGAAAAAAATAAACCCCACAATTGCAAGAACGAAGACTCATAAACCAAAATTAGTCTATTCATCCAAGTTTTAGTATTCTAAGGAATGGTATCCTCTAATATTTTTGCCTACTGAATACGTGCCACATTAGGCAAACATTTACATGGAGGGTCCAAGATTTGTATCTGTTTGGAAGACATCTATTGATTGTAGCTGGTGAAAACAGCTAATGAACAAGGTTAGGTTTCCTCCTTATCTGAGACCTTTCTCACAATTGACAGAATGTCTCATTCATCACCTAGACAATGCTCCAAGTCCTCTAAGAGATCAGACTGCTTCTTGGTGTGGGGCTCCCATATAAGGCCCCAATGCGTGAGCTGATTAAAGGAATTTCCAAAACTGGCCTGGTCTGACTTACGGTGACTATTACAGCTGTAATGTGAGAGTTATACTGAAAGAAGTGGACAAAAGCATAAAAATGCTATAAAGGAAGCTGTCAGCATTGTGAAAAATCAAAGCTCAAGCAAAAATATGGTGGATCCTGTAAACAGGTGTGGGAAAGTTCTTTTGTAGTGACAATTTTAAGTTCCTCTTCAGGAAAGTCTGTAAGTTAGTGTTCTTTTTTTGTTTTTCTCACTATGTATTTTTCCTGTCAGGTAAGTTTTGTATGAAATTTCATACGGGCAGAACTCTTGGCTTGACAGCAACACAGGAGTACAGAAGCATTCGACACCTGTGAAAAACTATCATCTGCTTTGCTGTGAATCTAAGCTTTGTGCTAGGGAATAAGAAAAATATTTTTTTATGCTATTATAAGGTCAAGGCATCTTGTCATTGGCAAAACAAATTAGTGTTAATGCTACTCGAAACAAATGCTGCCCGGGTCTTCTTCTTGTAGTTAGGCAGGGCCACATGGAATTCAAATCCCCAACTAGTGCATGAGATTGCCTTCAACTAGAAAATATTTCCTAATCTTCAACTAAAGTTAGCTTGAAGAATTTTTCATTCTATCACCATGAACCTAAACTTGTTTGTTATTCTTTCACATTATAGAATCATAAAATCAGAGAATGGTTTGTGTTGGAAGGGACTTTAAAGATCGTCTAGTTCCAACCCCCTGCCATGGGCAGGGACACCTTCCACTAGACCAGGTTGCTCAAAGCCCCATCCAACCTGGCCTTATGCCAAGAAGCTTTTAAATTCCTGTAAAAATTATATGGTACTACAGGGGAGCAAACCCAAAAGTACCACTAAAATGTCATCTACTGTCAGCAGCTGCCTTGTTGCACTGAAGATGTTACCGTTTGCACTGTGCACAGAGTAGGAAATACTGTGTTACCATGCTGTTTTTTTTCTAGCCAAGTCTTCACAGGTGGAAAGGGTGGAAGTGTCTCTGACCTTTTTGGGTAGCCATTTCTAGCATGGATGCACTGTCCTGATAAGTTTTTTGCTGATGCCCAATCAGAATCTCCCAAACGTGATACTGATGCCCTGTTGCC
>JAOEHX010004276.1:22720-42265 GCA_025448015.1 Bolborhynchus lineola
TCTTTACTGTAAGGGTGGTGAGGCACTGGAATGGGTTGCCCAGGGAAGTTGTGAATGCTTCATCCCTGGCGGTGTTCAAAGCCAGGTTGGGCAGAGCCTTGGGTGGCATGGTTTTGTGTGAGGCATCCCTGCCCATGGCAGGGGGTTTGGAACTAGATGATCTTAAGGTCCTTTCCAACCCTGACTATTCTATGATTCTATGATTCTGAGTGCTGGATGCACTGGAAGACCATCTAGATGGTTTTGCTTTCCACCATGCATATTTCAGAGCTTCTGAAATTTCTCCTTTCTTTTCCACACTGCTTGCATGGCCTTTCTCCCTTCCACAGTTTACCCAGCTCATACATTTTTTTGCCTGGGTAGTATTTGCTGCTTGATCCTGTCCAGTTACACTTCTCAGTGGAGGTTTGGCATCCCTTACTCCTCACTGGAGAGAAGCCAGCTCCCTTCCCTCCCCCCGTGTTCTAACTTTCCTGCCGCCTTCCTCAATGAACCACTCTGGCACTTGTATCTCTTTCAAATGCCTCTGCTCCAATCTTTCACACCAGAATACAAATTTTCCTCCGTCTCCGTCTGTCATTTAAGCTGTGTAAAAATTTTTGCAATAACACTTACAGGAACATTACTGCAATCCAAAGTGGCTGTTTTTCACTTTCAGGTTTTAAGTATTTTCAGGTTGAGTAGCAGTATCATTAAAAAAAACCCTAAAAACCCTACAACAATGCTCTTGCAGATACTACTTTGTAGATTCTCCTTTTTATCAGCATGTATATTATCAGGCCAGGGTTTCTCATCAGAGCCTCCCTGTATTTTAAAATCTCTAAGCTTTATCCATTTACTTTTAAACCAACAAGTATTATCATGTTAATAAAATCTTACTTCAAGGCTATATGTATCATATATTCAGAGCAGTTTTTTTTCTAGCATCAGGAAAGAAGAAACTTCTTAAGAATCCTTATTCTAGTTTCTGAAAAGACAGACTAAAATTCATGTAATCACAGCATTCACTTTAAAGAGGAGCTGGATAACAATCCTAAGCCAACGTGCTAAAAAATAGAGAGAGCAGACAGTTTGCTTGGCCACCCTGTCCTTCCTCAAGGCTAAAGGCTGTCTTTGAGAGCCTCCATTGTTCCATTGTTTTCTCTGCAGCACCCTATCTGTTACTGTGTTGTAACTGCAAATGCAAAGGTAACTACGGCACAAGTGCACTGTACAATCCACCCAAATGATGCTGCCAAACAACATTTTTATTGTGAAGGGGAAGTTTTATGATGAAAAAGAATATTTCCTCTCTGTATTACTTCCTCATTTTTAGCCAACAGCTTTCTTTTCTACGAAGTCTGTTTTAATCTATTGCACATCATTCGTCCTGTATTCTATATCCAATGGTCTCCAGCCTTGGATGGAGTTGTGTGGCGCTTAGACTCATGCACTTTTTTTTTTTTTTTAATTGGGCAAAGCCCTGTGTCCAGTGTTTTGAATTAAACTCAAGCGTGCTCATGTATCCTGAGGCGCAGTGTGCTTTCCAAGCAGAGTACAACACTGACACTACAAAATTGCTGATTTATTTTGTTGATATTCCAAGCCAAACATGGCCATTCTGGCTGGGACCCATTATTTTATGACCTTCATGGGCTTCAGAAAGTTTCTGAACTTTCTGAAACATATTTACCCTCTCAGACAGCAGCTAAAAAAGCCCCCCTCGCACTTTTATTTTTCATGCTCGCCCAGTGGCTCAGGCTCGGCTATCTCAGTTCCTAGTGAACACAAAGTAAGACATATTTGTGTAGGTCAAACAACGCCCTTAAATCTTTCCAGAACTGAGAGAGACCTGAAATCTCTAATTTAAGTTACAAGGGCTCCCAGATGTCTAAATGTGTGTGTATTTCTGAGCCCCAGAAAGCAAAAGTAGGCTGGAGACTTTTGAGGCCAACACCTTTCAAAGTGTGAGGGATGGCAGCTTGGTTCATAGTTCCAGCAAATGTCAAGTTCCTAAACTTGAATTATTTCCAGTCACACTGGACAACACGCTGGAAGATACTTCTGAAGAAAGGATGCAAGCAAACTCTAATTTCCGATCCTGAGCTGACAATACCTCTAATATGTATGTTAAATGTTTTTGGCTCTAAACATGTGAAATGAGATAAAATGGGTTTATTTCCTCATCATACGCAAACCTATTAAAATATCTAAAGTATGACTGTAAAGAATTGCAAAATCCTGATCTACGTATACTATCTGCAATAAACTCCTTTATGTCTTTGATATGTTTGTACAAATCTCCCTGCTGCATTTTCAATAGGCAGATGCCATGCAACATCTGAAAAAGTATGCTAGGTGTAAACATATTAACATCTGATTCTTCAAGCCTTGTCCTTGATGCACTGTGATGTTAAGTTCAAACGTGCATTTTCTTCAGTCTGATTTCTGATGCTGTTTCCAGATCTTTGTCTCATATTAGATGATGGTTTAAGGTCATATTATCTTCCCCATGGCCTGGGACTACAGCATGAGTCAGGAACATAAACTGAGGTTTTAATCAGCAACAATTAAAGTAAAAGAATGGAAGAGCATCTGCTAGAGTTGAAATAAGTTGGGAAATATCAGTCTCACAACTTTGCACAGCTTGTGCATGATTCACATTGTGACTGCGCTCCTTGGGGTATCTCATTAACCACCACCCAAGAGTGGTGTGAAGTGATACTGTTGGTCTTTTTGGTTCTGAACCCTAAATACAAGAACACATAATGTTTCTGGCAAACTGGAGCCTAAGGGCTAAACATGGTAACAAGCAGATGGACAGCCTGAGATACCCTCAGCTTTAATGAGCTGCCTTTTGAGGGCCTACTACCAGGCTAAACAGTAGCCAGTAGAAGGTCTGGGATTCTTGTATTGTGGTTCATGATGGTGCCACTTCATCTCACCTGCAGTTTTGCATGGGCCCAGAAGGAGGGTTGAACCTTTTCTAATGGACAGTATATTCCTACTCAAAAAAGACAACCTGTACAAAAGAGCCAAGTAACCCAAACCGTGTGTCAGTGCACAATATAATGTAATATTTTACACAGATTAATTCTCTTTAGCAAAGGAGAGAGAAGAAAAAGCATGCTCTCTATTTAGGAGCAATAACAGCAGGAGAAGGGCAGGAAACGAAATGAAGGAAGGAATGACTAATTCTCTGGCAATGAATTAATATCTTATGTTTACTTATGTTTATTACAACATTATCCATACTAATTAATAGTTTCTACTAAAACAATTCAGTGAAAGGTAGTTGTACTGGCCAGTGGTTAGAACATTATCTCAAGATAAGAAGATCTGGGGCAGTTCCTCATTCAGTCAAAAACTTTCTGGACTCGACTCACTATGTTTGAAGTCAAATCTCCTCTCTGTAAAAGAGCAAGTGGGAAGGTTATATTTCCCAGGTACAAGACCATGGTAAGAATAATTCTAAGAATGTTTGAGATCTCCAGGGGTAATATGGCCCATAGTAAAGTTTACTGGCAAACAGCAGTTTAAGAGAAGTGAAGGATAAAGATGCCAGGTGCTTCGATAGGTCAGCAATACTAGACAAAGAAAGCTTTAACAGATCTTGGAAGTAAAACCAAGTTATTTGCAGGAGTAGTCTGATGCCACAAGAGCATTACACAGCTTGCCTTCAGTAACACCATCCTGTTTTAGAAAAGTCTATCTAGATTTAATTTTAAAATTAATTTGCCCTTTTAAAGGAAGGGCTAAGAGCTGAAAATACATTTGCTGCATCCCATGAATAACAACAAAGACCTAAGACAGATTGTCCGCATTAGAGAAAACACTTTATTATTTCTCTGACTAACATTCTTTGGAGTCCTGCGAAATGTTTTTGATTACATACAAGTAGGAGATCAGTCATAATAAGGTGTGTCACTGTTCCTCATCTCTGTTTATGGCTTTCAGTTGTTGCCAGGTCTAATATACTTCTTTGTGACTTTTGAACACTGCTTTGATTTTAAAGGAACACTACCATAGAATCATAGAATTATTTAGGTTGGAAAAGACCTTTAATATCATGGAATCAATAGAAACAACCCAAAAAAGTTTGCATCCCCTTCTTAGGGACATCATCCAGGGAGATAGACACATTAAGCAGGGCATTTAAAAATGCCCAGCATTGGTGTTTTGTTTCATAGAATGAAACCAGTGCTTGAGTACTTCTAAGTCCCCTTCCTGATCTTTAGTCTCCAGTTCTTCGTTCCCATGCTATTCTCTATTTAGGGTTACTTTTCATATATTAGTTTTGCCTACTGCTAATTTTGGGGCAGCAAAAGTAGACTTGTCCAGGTTTTCTGGTGATTCACGGCCTATACAGTGTCATTCAGGTTAACAAGTTAGAAGAAAAACATTAGATTTTAATTGTCTGTTTTTGGTCATATTTTAAAAAATTAGAAAAACAATTTCCTCAATATGCGGTGCTGTAAGTTCCCTTCCTCTGTGTTGTTTTTGGGCCCAGAGTACTTAGAAAACAACCTCCTAAAAAAATATAGTATTTTTAAAACCTCTTACTGGAATGCATTTGATTTGAGTTATTCAAAGCAAATGTGTAGAACTAACAGGCCTATGAAAATGATCTGTGGTGGGAAAACAGGGTTGTTTGCTTACCTCCCCAGGACATGTTCTGTTCTGTAGGCACGCGTGAGACTTCCTAGGAACCCTGTGAGAACTATGTGCATCTACCAGCAGAATTTAGCTCCCTGACTTTCAAAATATGTTTGGACAGTGCAGTGTGACTATTTGCTGTTGGTAAGTTTCTGAGATAGACCTTTGGCCAGGAGTGTTGAAGTGAAGTGATGATCTCTCTGTGAGATCCTTACCTTGAGGCTTACTCATCCCTTTATGGATAAGAACAGCTGTAATAGCTCCTGTGCCAGCAGTTCAACATGGGGGTACAGGACAGGGTCTGTTTATGCAAGAAGGTTTGTAAATACAAAGTGTTGTTGCCATGAATATAGCTTATTTCCTTGCTTTCAGAAGAGTAATGCTAGATCATGTCAGACGATAATTCAATCCATAGAGGTTTATACATTTATATATAAATTTCCCATTGGTATAACAGACAATTAAATTACACATATTTTAAGATAAAACCTGCTTATGAAAGGTATCAGATGGGTTTTTTTAGTGCTTCTTTTCCATCTCTGAGGATCATACTATGGGAACAGACTTTAGGTGCTTTGGAATTTTTCTCCTCCTGTTACATATTCCCACATGTACAAACATAGTCCTTCAGTTATCACACTGCACAAAATTGCTGTAGGGAGGATGATGATTTCAAGTGAGAGAATGTGAAGCAGGATCAGATGAATTCCTTAAGCAGCATGAAGCCTAACCTCTTGTATGTGTGTACATATTACTTCAAAAATAAAGGCAAGAATTTACTTCCTTTACTGTATAGAGATTATCAACAGAATTGTTTTGAAAATATAATTTTCTTAAAATAATCAATCACCAGCAAATAATGCTTCTACTAACTAGCAAAGAATGATGGTTCTAAGTTCAGCCCAAAGTGTCTGCAACATAGTGTTTGAAACACAGTGGTTCTAATCAAAAACCCCTTTCTGGACACAGTTATTAAATCCAAGAGCCATGTTAAAGGAGGATGAGAGAAGCAAGGGATAAGACCTATTTAAAATCAGGTTTTTTTGCTGTTGCTAATGAAATCTCAAAGGAAAGAGACTTAAGAGCCAGTGAGCTCTTGAAAACAAGCAATACAAAAATAATAATTTTAACTTCATAGGTGCTTTTATAATGCAGGTAGTGAAACAGCTCCTTGTGTATACTCACAGAGTCTGGAGACTCTTATTCAGCATGTGGGAAGAAACAAAAGAGTGAAAAACTATTATCTCCTGAGCAGTGCACTTGATGCTTATCTACTATAGAAAACTATCTGTATAAAACAGTCTGAAAAGAATTTGCTGTTAACCAGCATTTCAAACCTCTCTGTATAAATGCATGTTAGATTAAAGACAGATATCTGAAGCTCTGACTGAATGGTGATAAACCTGGATGAAATTCCACCTCAGACTTTCTGAAGAATCCATCTTTGGTTATTCTTATATTGATATATACAATGATAACAAGGTTATTAGGATTAAAACACAAAACAGCTACACTCTGGTCACTCCAGTCTTATGTAAAATCAGCCTCTTTTTTTCTGAGATACTTCCTGGTTCATGGAGGCAACACCAACTTCGTGAAGATAGTCACGTAAACTGACGTATGATCTCATTTGTCTTCAGTGGTGTTATGCTCTGATTCAATCTTTTAGTGAGTTGTAGGCTTTTGTGGTCCGGTTATTGATGAAATCTGCCTTCTTAAAGTCAGCCTTTGGAATGAAAGAAACAGAATAATTTGTTATCTTCAGTACCAATTCTGCAAGGGAAGATGGGTTCAGCGGCCTAAAAGCTAGATATGGAGTCATGGTGGGGGGGTCTAGGCAGAGTCCTTTACAATCAGCAGAGACAGAATAGGAATCTCTCAAGAGTGATTCAAGTCAATCTAAGATAGGTGAGATGACGAATCACAGGAGTTGCTTAACTTTCTCCAGTGACTGTACCAGGAGCCTATTCTTCTAGGTCAGTTCTACAGATTCGTCACTCTTAGGTGACTAATGTAAACTGAGATTAACCCTATCTGAACACAGACTACAGGGCAATGACAAAATGGCTCAGGATTTTATCAGTCTCGTTTGATCAAGTCATTTCTGTTGCTTATTAGACTGACTTTTCAAAAACATCTAGCCATTTGGTGGCCTGCAGTTTTTAGTGCCATATCTGGTATCTCTAAAGGGACCTGATTTGCACAAGAACAGCAAGTAATCAGTATTTTTTGAAACTAAATGTGTCTTACAGGCATACCCAGTGTACGCACCCGTGACTTCAAAAAATTTATGTCATTAGGGATATTGCTGCAGTGTAAAGTCAGGAATATAGTTGCAAAGAAGCAGAGACAACAAAATCCAGTTAGAGATTATATAGGCAGAGCACCCTTATTCCTGAACACAGCTTTCTGGCTTGTGGGGCAGTACACTTGCTGAGTGTGATGCAAGATTCTTAAAGGACACTACACTAAGTAACTTTTTCTGAGCAAATTTTAACAAAAAATCTACAAGAAGAAATAAGCTGAGTAATAAATGCTAAAGGCTAGGGCTTTTAAAAATGGAATTTTAGGTAATAGGGAATTTTAGGTAGCAGAAATACTGAACAGCAAGAAAACAAGGAATGAAAACAGTTTGAAATGCAGGTTGAAGGTAGGTAGGTTGAAACTGACATAGCTATGTGCTGAAAAAGCAGTCCTAGAGCTTCAAAAGGAAAGACACAAACTGGTTTGTTGGCTGATTCATGCTGGTCATTTTTTGTTTGATTTTGACTGTGGCAGTGAACATTTGCCAGCACCTTTGCCAGGAGGTAGCCTTTGATTTGAATATAACTAACACCTGGGCTCCCAGACCATACAAACAACAAGAACAAGACTGCTCTGGTTTTACAACAGGAAGCTGCTTTGCCTTTCCTTTTCTTTTCTGGCACCCTAGCCCTGTGTGTCAGGTTGGTTCAGTCAGCGGTGGATGGACACCTACTGCGCATCACTTCTCACCATCTGACACTTCTGGCAGGCAGCAGCAACATTTTTCAGAAACTTAACCAGTGGATACAAAACCAAAGAAGGAAAGAATATGAACAAAGGTGAGCAAAAATCAAGGGCATGCATTACTTGTGCAGCATTATGTGCAACTAATACCAAATTCAGAGACCACTTGAAATCCCATCATAGGCTGTTTCTTAACAGTGCAGAAGCACTAAGGGCCCCAGAGGACAAATGAGAGGGTTCTAGGTCCGAAAGAACAGATTACATATCTTTGTTCTAACACACATCTTACCTTTTTGTAAGCACTGTGAAGATCAGTATGTGACCACAAGGAGTAGAGGAGGACTGAAGCAGCCCTACTAGCCTTGCTGAACATGTTACTGCAATTTTGCAAAAAGAATGATAAACCAGTTTAAATTCCCATGTCATAATCACAGCGCACATTCAGACTTCAGCAAATGTAACCTTGTAGCATTTGTTCTGCCTCTTTCTTCCTAAGTGCTGTTTTACTGCTCTTCAGGTATTCCAGCATGTTTCATGCTGTCCTGACTACTGAAAAAAAAAATGAAACATGACTCCCTACTTGACTAATTCTTCAAAATTTGGGAGGAATTAAGTATTTTATAGCCTATATCTTAGAGCAGTTATCATACTAGAAATTTTCAGTTGAGGAAAATACACCTCAGCAAAACAACCATTTGAAAGGATCTTTCTAGCACGTAAAACCTCTGGTTAGTTAGATGGGATTTAAACTATTCAGGACTTCATGAGGGCTTCCTTTGCTGAGATTAATTTCCTCTACTGTTTTATAAAAAGGGAAGAAAGCAAACAGAATAATTATTCATATTCATAAATTCAGTATTCAAATTCATTAATACTTTTGAGTAAATATTGGTTGCATGTTTTTACTTATTAAAGAATAAAGGAATTTCAAATCTACTCTCTAAAATGCCACTTTATAAACATCTTTTTAAGTACAGTTCAGTAGGTTCTATAAAATGTATCCCTGCACTTTACTGATAAAGATTATCAGGATTATGTTACAAGGAACAGGAAACATAGAAATTTTCTGGGGACAGATAAGATCTGCTGGTCAGCCACTGTATATATCAGAATATAGATAATGTTGTGCAGTTATTTTCTGAAGAGTTATTTACAATGCTGGAACATGGCAAATTTAGCTGTGGATAGAACAGTTCTTATAAGAGTTTTTTTCTGTATTTCCAAATATGTGCAATTTTAGTCACATCACAGTCACTTGCTTAAGCTGTCCTGTACCTTGAGATGCAGTGTTTTTATCCTCCAAGTGGCAGAGGCTGCAGTTTCTTTTTTTTCCCAGGGAAGCAGAAGGGAGAGGGGAAGGCTTCTCAACCATCTTACCTGTCATTCATGCTGATGGTAATAATCTTCGGTAGGCCATCAGCACTCAGGAGAAGCCGTGCATTGTGTGAGCTGCTCTGTGTCAGATTGTACAATGTGTAACAGATGGATGCTGCAGTTTCACAGACAATATCAGACCCTGGGACTGTCTCAGGAAGTATTGAGACCAAATCAGGCAAAACTTCTTTAGCTATAATTTAGAAGAGAGACAAAATTCATACTCTTACTGGGGGATTCATTACTTGTAATTTTGGGTTATGTATTATCCCTTTGAAATCAACCCAGCAACATGTTACAGTATTTGCATTAACAGGGAAAGTTCTCTAAGGATTAAACAGTGCTCAAGAGACTGTTCTGCAGAATTCTGGAGGTTAACCTCCCCCATGAACCAGTTGTATGCCTGTAATTTCCACACCTCCCCCTGCCCCCTTTGGTGGTAACAAAATAAAACAAATAATGTAACTTAATTTTATCCCTACAAGCAGCAAAAAATTCAAATATACATTAAATTGAAATGGGAATGCTCAGAATAGAAATGGCTTCTGATGTGAGAATAATCATAATATTTTAGAAATAAGGTCCTCTAGAAAGCCTGGACTATGTTCCCTGTACCTTCTTCTTGCTTTCATTCTCAAAAAACTTACGCATTAAACCTGTGTGAACTGCAAGATTCCAAAGCTTTCTGTCTAAAAGAAGAAAATACAGTGTTTGCTTGAAGAATTACAGATGCTCTACGATTTCTTGCAAAGGATTACATAGCTGTGGCAATACAGGACTCAGGACTCACCCTGTTTTACCCAATTTCAAGCAGAAGAAAAACTCCCTCTCCAAATTTGTGTAGATTTTACTTCCATTATGTATTTTTGAAAGTAACATCAATGAAAGTCTCTGATGAGGAATAGAGAATTTAGCAAAAACTTGAGGTTAGAGTCTTTCTTAGACAAAACTCTTATTTTCAGCCCTGTATAGTGACTTCAAGCATCTGTCCTAAAAATCTGCTGAACTCATGTATCAGGTTTTTTGCACATTTCTTTTTTTAAAGAAGGAAACTTTAAGGCAAGGAGAGCTGAGGAAGACCAAGAGACAAGGAGTCTTTGCTCACCTATATCACTTTGAAGAGAGGTGTTGCGGGACAAGTTCCTGAGCAGTGAGACTGCTGTCTTCTTTACTGTTGGGTGGCTTACATGCAGCATAGTTCGAATACTTGGAAGGCCATTTGCCTTCTGAACAACAGTCCGGGCCACTGAAAACGGCATCTGTTATACGGCATGTGGCAATAGCATGTCATTACCATGAATTCATAGCCTCATAAAATCCCACAGCAGGCTCTCTACATCAATTTAAGCATGTTTAAAATAGCTTAAACCCAGAGCTACATATAAGCTGCAACAGAAAAGGGAGCTGATATAAAAGCAGTTTTGAGCCCTCTTTCTTCCGTGCCCACTTTGGCCAGTTCATCTGACAAAAGTCATTAGCTTCCTCACCACAAAAGTGATCTATGGTTGCGTGAAAGCTTTCTTCTCCCCATGGAATTGATTATATTCCATGAAACCACTTTTGTGGTGCTTTTAACATCTATCTACTCATCTCTTATTGTGCAATGAATTAGCAAATTCCACACATGGAGGAATACACAGGGTGAGAAGCAGCAGGCCAAGCAAGAAATAGCTTCACTGCTGGTTATAACTTTCCCTTCAACATTCTTTGATTTCCTTGATCATGTCTGCTAGCCAGTGACTTGTCAGTGCTCATTTGAGCTCAGTGCAGTGAGCATGTTGCACTGCAGCCCTGAACAATATACATTCACATTAAGAATTAAAAAACAAGAAAAATGATGACTTACTGGTCCAGTGCCAGCTGTGAGGTTCTGAAGAGCTCCCAAGGATGCTTCCTGGGTATAGTTTCTGGTACTCTTTGCTATTAAGGAGAGATATATCCTAATCAGTGTGGAATGCCAGAGTGATTCAACACCTCTGGGATTGCTCTTTTCCTCAGGTAGCGGGGTGTCCTGCTGCTTCTAAACATGCAAACAGATCAAGCCTTTAGAAACACTGACCTTATATGTCTTAATGCATCACAAGCTAAACTAGCCATTTTGTAACTCTCTATGAGCAGGTTATACACAGATTTTCAAATTGTGAGCTCAGATGATAACATGTAAAAATTCAGTATTTAACTATACTGGCCTCTCCATCCAAAAAGAGGAGATAGGTACAGGGGAGGCTGCTTCTCATCTCTCAGCAACTGACCCTGGGGGCTAGACCAAGGAGAAACAGAAGTGGCCAGCTAGAATTGTACTGTGGATAGAACAGGAGAAGGCAAAATACACTCCAGCAAAACCAATAGGTGGGGAAAAGTCATAAATCCTTTTCTTTCACTTCTGCCTTCCCTTAATACCTGCTTTCCTCCAACAATGCCCTGTCACCAGAACATCTGTCAACTGCACTACATGATGTAAAAAGAAGAGGTCCTGAAGTAGCCCAAACACCAGCAACTCACAGAACTGGCAAGTCACCTTGTGCAGGTTTTACTGGTGAAATTGTCACAACACCCACTTTTTGGTAGGGCACTTGCACAATTGCCTTGCATGGTACAGATACCACTTAGAAACATCAGAGGTGATGAAACTGAGTGGCAGCTCATCTAATGAAACAATGAACCGCTATGGGTATTACTATAAATTTGCATTTTTGGGGCAAATAAGTGTCACATTACTAGATAACATCAATAACAGATCGGTAAGCAGATTACATCCTTATTCTCTAGAAGTTGGTACAGCTGATTGCCAAGATAACTAAACATGTGCTTTACCTCTTTTACTTTTCTGCTTCGTGTTCCAAAACAGCCCGGTGTTTTATCATTGCTAGGAGTATTTCTTCTTTGCATATATATGCTCTGGGCATAGTTCTCAGGGAGCTCTATCTCTAGCTGGTAGGAAAGATTGTGAAGAGTGCACACACAGTTCTCTGTGGCCTAAACCAACAAAAGAATAGAAATCTTGAGAGCTTTGGCATATGATGAAAGGACATGTATAGACTCGAGAAGAGCTTTCATTTTTAAATCTTCAGCAACTAACTGCAGGGCCTCTAATGGCTTGCAGAAGAGACAGTCTTTCTGCCAGTGATCCACAAGACTGCATTTACACTCATGAATTAAACATGCCCTAGGATGTTCCTGAGCACTGAGGCCAACTGGCACACAGGGCTTGTATTCAGAGCAGGGTGCATGCCTGTTGGAAATGGTCCTGGGACATTATAATTCCTGAATTGTGCTTGGGAATTGTTGGGGCGAGTGCTATTTGGCACAGACCAGAAGTGTGCCAAGGACTGTTTAAGAGCTTAACAGTAAAGATGATCACGTACACACGACACAGAAGCATCAGTAAAAGAGAAATTCTGTATCTTTCCTAAAGAAGAAACTAGGATGCTTTTTCAAATTATATGTGCCTTTCTTGGCACAGCTAAGGTTGGGCCTACAACTTCTGAGTGATGAGCCTAGTGGCAAATAGCTTTATTACCAGTCCCTCCTTATTTAAAAGTAAAAGGAATTAGTGGTTTTAAGACAAAATGCAACAGCGATTTATTGGCACAAATGTAACGTGCTGTATTCTCCCTGAAGCTAACAGCACTGAATACAGGGAGATGGAGAAGCTCAAGTAACTAATCCTAGAATAGAGCTATTAATGTGCAGTAATTGCCACTAAACAGCACAAGTTATAGCAGGAACCCTAGAAGTGCCTCACTTGCTGAGGCTAACCTACTCATGAGTGGCGGCTGGTCTTCTCACCCAACTTCACCCAGCTTTAAGACAAGCACCTTGTTTAAGCAATGTTCAGGGTTTATCTGTAGTCAGTGATGGGAGGACGAAAATGAAAGCAACTGCATCTGGAGGTGTCTATGTCCTTGTAGTTACTGGCTTATACAGCAGGTGTAACTATACCTTAGAAAAATGAATCCCATTCAAAATGATGCAAGCTCCTCAATTACACTGCCCCCAAAGGGATTTAGGTTCTTCATTTCTTAAGGGGTATGTAGCACTAAATATATACAGGAGAGTAACCAGATTAATTTTCTAAGCTTCTAGCTAGCTACTTCCCTGAGACAAATAAACTGGTAGTACTGACTCTTTAGGCGTTTTCTTTGAAAGCTGTGATTTTATGTAACTTTTAAAAAGATGCAGAAGTTTCTAGCTCTCTCTGGTGCTTCCGAAAATGTTTTCCCAATGCTAATGTATGTTATTCTTTTAGATTGCAGGATATAAATACTTCAAAAAGCTTCTTACTGGACTTACATCTTTGGTGGCAGTTCTAAAAGCTCTGGAAATAAGTTTGGCAATTCATCACAACTGTTTCTGAACACTGGTTTTCCCCTAGGACAAGACCTTTCATCTCAAAAAATACCTTGTCATTAGGCTCATGGTCTGCAATAGCTCCTTGAATATAATACACAAGAGAATCAATTAAGCCGTCACATTCTCTCATCTTTTTCCTTCCTTCTGGGCCGGCAGAGCTCATATTTCTGTACAGAAAGGAATATGTTGGTAAGCAAAGATTCAGTCAGACATTTCTCCTCTAACAATCTTTTCTAGCTAAATTTTAAAGATACTAAAGTTAAGGTTGACTGCTTCTGTTCTCCAGAGCTGTCATGAGAATCTGAGCCTTGGCTAGGTAAAACTTTCACTTCAGTGCATTCCCAGACAAAAACAAATACTCCAGAAAAACAAGCTGTTGTGTTTGGATGGATAATACAAGACCTGACTCACATCTTCATCTCAAGAGTTGAATTAATCCTTTTTAAACAGTAAATCAAACTGGACTTCGTGTGTGTGTGTTATTCCATTTTTAATTATATTTTTAATATTTAAGACAGTAGCTATGTCAAAATATTAGAGGAAAGTTACCTGTAAAAATACTTGTAACACACAAATGTCCTTTATCATTTATCTACATCAAACCAGCTTGTCATCTAAGATGCCACATAACGAGACACACATTCTGAGAGCTCTAGCAACATTTGGAGATCAACATATCAAGATAACTGAAGTCAGTTATGGGACTAAATTTACACATGCTTGTGGAAATGCTTTGAGGAGGGCTAGTGGGCAGGAAGGGATGCCAATCAGCTGAGCCAGTAGGTCAGAGCAGCAGCCTGGCCTCACTGTTGGGTGAGAGGCTGAGGAGACGAATCATGATGTGGCTGCCATCACTACCAGGCCAGCAGCGTCAGACAAGGAAGAGTTAAAAATACACCATGCTCAGCTGATTCCCAGCTTCCCAGAGAAGCTGCTGGCATCTAAGCAGAAAAACGCTGAAGCCACTAGATGCTGCTCAGTCAGAGAGGGAAATGCCAGATGCCTTCTGCAGATGCCTTCTGCTGCTCTACCACGGTGGCTCAGACAGGCTCTGCATGCTTCCTGCTTCCTTCAGACCCAAAGGAAGACACTATTTTCCTGGCTTTCAAGTAACATTTCCTGCGCTTTGTGGTAACCCACGTATGACTTGAAAATGAATTATGAAAATGATTTTAAAACTCTTGAAAAGCCAAACACATACTTGCTGCTTCAAGGTTGGCTCTAAATAAGCTACTGATTACCAGCGAGATAACAACACTTACAATTTTGGGGTGTAATTATTTTTACAACTGAACAAACTCTGAATTGTGGAACGCTGGAATTCTAAACCTAGGCCTCATTATTTTGGACTCCCACAGCTTTGCTGGCCAAAAGGTTGCATGCAGGATCACATTCCAGCTTCTTTATTTGAAACAACATTCAATATAATCCAGTCTTAGCATCCATCACAAACAGAGAGGGACATGTTCCTTTAGGTAGTTTCAGGGTATTTATTTTGCATGCTTACTTTACCCGCTAGAAATTATAATGGTTTAAAATTTTATTAATGACCAAACCAGTAAGTTACAGCATTAAACTTTTCTGTGGCTTGTGATTTTAAAATGAATGTAGTGTTTTACATACTGGCAATGTATTTCCGTTTTTATTTTCCCCTGGGAAGTACGTATTCAGATTAAATACTAATGCATTGTAATTATAGTTTTACTTTAGGTCATGCTCTTCATAATATCTCTATTTATGAGTTCATTTATTCTTCCATGGAATTATATATCACAGAATCAATATTCAGATTCTTCAATACAGTCTACTATAGGTATCACATTGGAATTTAATTTTACCTATATATGTCACATTTTAGGCATGTCAGCCTTTCATATGTTTATGGTTCTGCTGACAGAAATGTACAAGCTACAGCCCTTCTAGTGCATAGCAAAAATAGCTTCTAAAGCACACAGACTAAAAATACTATTAAAAGATAAGTGTAGAATTTCACTTGCCAAAGACACTTCAGCTGATCCCATATGTCATTTTGTCACAGTACATTGTTCTAAAAAACCCTGAACTTATGACAGCTACAATCATACTGAGTGGCTGTGCAAGAAGAGGCCATCGCCTGGCCTTTCTGTCGAGCATGAGTATGGTGGGGCACCTGAAGAGTATCACAGAAATGTAATTTTTATTTTTTAAGGTTTGTTTTTCTCTTTGCTTTGTTTTGCTTTTGAAACAATGGCAACATTTTGCTTAGAAAATTGCAAAACAGACTGCTAAATCTTGGCTTCCTAAGATTTGAGGTTCTTGACGATTGGAATGTGCCCCTCTGAGCTCAAGAGCTAGACTCTTGTAGTAAAGCTCCTGGAGGCCTTTAAAAACTCAGTTCTTGGGCAATGGCCATGATTGGGCTGGCTCAGTAATGGGGGTCATGGCAAATTTCATGGTGAGACTTCATGGTTACCTAGGAATCGTCAAGCCTGGTGTGCAAGTTTGTTTTACTTGTATCCATCAGCAGTACACTGGGAAAAGGAGATCGGCTGGAGTCAAAATCATAGAATTATAGAATCATAGAATAGTCAGGATTGTAAAGGACCTTAAGATCATCTAGTTCCAATCCCACTGCCATGGGCAGGGACACCTCACACTAAACCATGCCACCCAAGGCTATGTCCAACCAGGCCTTGGGCATTGCCAGCAATGGAGCATTCACAACTTCCCTGGGCAACCCATTCCAGTGCCTCACAGCCCTTACAGTAAAGAACTTCTTCCTTAAATCCAATCTAAACTTCCCATGTTCAAGTTTGAACCCATTACCCCTTGTCCTATCACTACATTCCCGAATGAAGAGTCCCTCCTCAGCATCCGTATAGTTCAACTTCAGATATGGAAGGCTGCTACGAGGTCTCCATGCAGCCTTCTCTTCTCCAGGCTGAACAGCCCCAACTTTATCAGCATATCAAAGCAAGATTCTTATCATAGAAGAATTATTTTGCTACCCAGTTTCTGATACCTCTACCCTGGTATTGAATGCTCAGGAGAATGCAGGATGGGAAGAGCACAGCCTTAAGGAGACTGCTGCTTGTAGAGATGCTCTCCTTTGAATGACTCAAAACTTAAATTTTGGCATTATCTAACCATTGAAAATCTCAGATTCCCAGCATGCTTATACATGGTATTCCTAGTGATGTGTCCAAACTATATCACATGCTAATGTGGATACACCGTATTCTATGTACATGCACCACTGACCTCATCCCATATTTGCTGCCCCTGTTCTTGCTTGCGCACATGCACATTGTAAATGTATCTGTAACCAAAACAGCTGTTTGTCCTTGTTCCTGTGGCATTTGTGGAGGATCATCTAATTTCATATTGGGAAATACTGTTTTGATCCATAGATGAGAGGTAAATACAAAGAAATGTAACATTGTAAAATCAAGTGTGATTTTGAAAGAAACAATGCTAATATATGTTCAGTTAGACTGCAAATGGCACCAAATGAAGGAGGTACTCCCTTGAAACCAATACTGAGTCACATACTGGCCGACCACTTTGGGAAAGTTTTTTGCACTGCTGTGAATGACCCACATGACTAATAAGAAGGGGGCTCTTGCCCCTGGGACTCACTCTGCTAAAACTGGTAAATTTGAATTTAACTCAATTATGTGGTAACAATTTCTGGAAATAGTTTGGGAAATCCTATTCGCTTCAAACCTTACATAGTTCAAAAATGCGAAAAGGAGGGAAAGTATCTGGTATCTACTTAGTAACTACAGGCTCCAGGCTGCAACCTGCTTGCTGGAAATAAAATTCCTTTCAGGAACTGAAGGAACAGATAAACTGAAGAGGAGGCAAGAAAAGATAAGAATGGATGGAAATAAACTTAAAGGAATGGCAATGCTACTCAAGACGCCTTGGTTCAAAGACTTCTTATCATCAGTCACTTGTTTTGTGCTCCCTCTTAGAAGCTTCCATTACGAAACTGACCTGCCATTACGCTTTTCATATGCTCTCACCAACATACGGTGAGAGCTGTGGCTTCACTTCTCCCCAGAGCAAATGGGAGTTTATGCAGCCTCCTGATCTGAGATGCAATAATACTGCTTACTCCAACTAAATCTTTCCACTGTCCTTGTGCGTCACTGGGTAATTCTCAAAGACCTTAGAAGGGAGCTGGGACTGACAAAGCATTAAAATAACAATGAAAAGGAAGCGTTACTACTATTTTACTGGTTGGGGAATCAGAAACAGAGCTGAGCTGACTCTCCTAGAGATAGGTGTCTGGAAAGTTTTGAAGAATAATGCCACAGGATGCTCTAGTTACAGAGCAGTAAAAAGGAGCACTCTAATGAAACACAGCAGTTGTGATTACTAGCTCCAACACTAAAAATGCAATATTTTGGAGGAAATGTGACCACTAAACATAAATTTTCAAAAGTTTGTTATTGTAGAACTTTGGATACAGGTTTTTTCAGGTAAAAATGGAACAACATCATTATCAGTTTTCAAGGTATAGACAGACTTCTACCACGACTTCCTTTTAATCAAAGGAAGAGTCATTTCAGAAATCCACTTATGTACGAAAATGATATTCAAACCCATATATTCTGCATTCTGTCAGCATCTTACCCTTTCAGAATCAGAGAAGGCATATGGAGGAGGAGGCTAAGTATTTTCAAGACTTCTACCCATTTTTATTGGAATTGGAAACAGAACTGTTATGTGTAGGACTTTCAAGACAAGAAAAAGTGTCTTTGCCTTTAAAATCCAACAAGACTTGTCTGCAAAGGTCTGTAATGCTCTTCTGGATAGTTCAATACACCAACTTGTTCAGCTTGTTCTCAAGCAATGAGTGAAGTCTTTTGATTTGGCTTACTCCTCCTGTTCAGAATGAGGTGTTTTTTGTCATATTTCAGGACTGAAGAATACCATTACTTATTCTAACTGCTAATGCAGAATGTGTGGTATACACAGCTTCTTTTTATTATGTTTTGTGACCTCCAATTTCTGTAAATCTGACTCAGAAGCAAAGCTTTAAAACAAATAACAGACCTAGAGAACAGGATTAACAAATTTTACTAATGTCAGACTTTCTTATCAGTGACTGCATACACAGGCAGATGAGATTCAGGACTCCACAATACTTCTGGCAGTAACTGGTTAGCAGAATGAGGAGTGTTCTGGTCATTCCCTCATTCCAGTGTTAGTATCTGCAATACTATCTGCCAGATGTGGATTCTCTTCTCCTCCTGAAATTCTGTGAGGAGGATGAAGAGAGCTTTAATTTGTTAGTTGGTTGCTGTGTGGCACAGAGCACATGGCTATGCCAGATGATAGTGTTAGATTTGGACAGTGGGTGTCCCTTTCAGTCAATAGGTGTATGCAAATTTTTGAAAAGAAGTTTTGGCATTTTTCCTATAACTAAGTAATGTACTATGCATAATGTATTGCACTTCAAAGCACTATTTTTATCCTGTAACAGAAGCTGCAGGTTGTAGACTTTATCAACATGCACAACAAACATGTTAGTATTACAAAAGGGAAGACTAATTACTGATTTATATTCTGGCAAATATATATACCCTTTAAACATCGTAATTAGTAACATCATTCCCTCAGTGCACAGTATTTTTTACTTTGTAGTGTAGCACACATTACTTTGTAATATGCTACTCTTTTAGTTTTCTACTTTTCTTTGTGCAGAGATTTTTTAATTATTTTTTTTTAATTAATACATATGGAAGAAATACTTCTAGTGACCTAATTTGGGAGGCATGTTAATATCAAATAAAGAGACACAAATTGATTCATCTTAAAAATCTCAGATATTTGGTCTGAACAAATATGTTAAGCCTCACTAAAAACTATTCTCTGCTAGAAAGTATGTTGGCAATCCTGCAGATCAAGCCTAGCTGTGCATTTTCAAGTCCTTGTTCTAAGTATAATTTTCAGTATCCAAGCTCTTAAAAATAATGACTAGAATATGGACATCATGCTTTTAAAATAACTAATGTAACCTTCAGCATTTAGGTAACTCACTGACTTTCTGTACAGAGTAAGGTACATTCAGAATCTATTTTAATTTAAAACAACTTGTCTACTGTTACACCTTATTCATCACATAAAAAGTCACATCAAGTTGCTCCATTAAACTCAGAAAGAGCAATACCATGCTAAAACTGAGAACAATGATGCGCCTTCTTT
>JAOEHX010004276.1:42275-54830 GCA_025448015.1 Bolborhynchus lineola
AGGGTTCCAGAATCCAAACGCAGTGGGGGATCAGGTCATGTCAGTGCAGAACGGCACACCTATCAGCCAGACTCGTTTCTTTACAAATGCAGCTTGGACTAACTAATATGAAAAAAGACAACCCACTTCATTTCATAGACAACACCACTAGTGTTAGCTAGAGGGATTTTATTATGGGTAGTTACCGTTTCTCAGTATTTGCTTTTGAACCATCAGAGTAAATAAAAGTTAATCATTACTTGGAGATGAAGTTAATTAGTAGTTAGTGGGCTGATAGGAGTTCCTGCAGAAAAAGGCGCTTTATTATTGGGTATTGTTGGGCAGGTAACAATTCATTTGTCTTCTGAAACAACATGACTCAGATTCAGAGCCGTTTACACAGTAAAAATTCACGCAGTACATATACAACTACTCTGCTACAGGACATGTTAATGAAGCAGGTATGTATAAAGCAAAACTTGGCAGCTTCCCAGCACCTATATTTCAAACTTAATTCCTTATACTTTACTAAGAAGAGCTTAAAACTCAGGCTATGCCTTTGCACTTACATATTACTCATTAATTATTTCAAACTATGTCCATTCATGCATTTTTTTATGTGTAAACAAGACATGCATCTCACACACATATTTGTATTTACTTGACGTGCAATGGCTTTGAACTTACAAGGGCTACATTTTTAAGTGTTATTAAAATAACACTGTTATTTTTAAAGGTATTTTTATTAAAGATGAAATTTTTATACTTCATCCATTTAGGAATGTGTTTACTAATGCCTTTGGTGTTTCTTTATAGTAGCTACTCTGTTCATAACGCTATTAGCTGATTGCAGAAGTAAATACACATCTGCAAATCTATTATTCCACCCATGGCTGCAAACTGTCCTCAATTCACTTGAACTTCTGCAAAAAGTCGGGCAGGGCTTACTATGGAAATTGAAAATGTCTTTTTCCTAATTTAGATTAAGTAATTTTCTAATCAGTTTAGCTATAGATTATGATACATCAAAGTAGCCATTTTTGGCAGCAGCTGAAAACTGAACACTTCTATCTTCTTGTAGGTACCATGTCCCCTTTCCAAGTAATTGATCTAGAGGAGAAGCAACTATGGCTTTCAACAGAATCATAAATCTGTTCTGCCAATCAGAAGTATAGACACATACTCAAGTTATGATTAAGAGTCTTAATTATTTTGTCTTGTAGAGTAGGCATTTTTTTATGTGACTCCAATGGATAGTTCCTTCTTATGTTTCATAAATTTTAGAAATCAAAATGAAGTAGGAACTGTTTATGAAAAATTTATTAACAAAGAGGTTATAAGTGATAATTATATGTGTCAAAGAACTTCACATCCTATGAAAGTGTCAATGTTGTATTTGTATCAGCAGATTACACAACTATAGATCTAGGCTTTAAAGGTCACCATGCTATACATCCACTAGAGCACTGGTCTCCCCAAGGAGTGCACAAGACAGTCCATTGAGGTGCTGAAGGAAATATTTTTGTCCCATTAATTAATACAATTCAAAAAGTAAACCAGTAATTATTTAATCTTTATAACATCCTTTTTAATTTTTCTGGTTTTATGTACATTTTATAATGTACATAATATATTAGCACAGCAGTACATGTATAAATCCTATAAATAAATAACTATACATAAACTGACGGGGTGTTCTCAAAAGGTTTTTATAGACAGAGGTGTATGATCAAAAACGTTTGGAGACCATGGCACTAGAGTCTTACAATAACTTCCAAAGGCTCACATAGTTTTAAAGTTTCTGTTAGCTTTTCTCCAGTGCTACTTTGTAATACCACTCCTACAACCATTTATAAATGCTTTGGTTTTACTACTATGATCACCAGTCAGGAGCCAGTACTATACATCATACTAACAACTGTTACTCTGTGAAGGACCTCTGACTTCAATGCAACTATGCTCCAATGAGGCCTTCTGATTCCTGTGTTCTGTTACAGGTAATCTTAGTCTGTGGAGTACCCATCAAATTAATACACTGGAGCCTCATAAAGAAAGTTGTTTTCATTGCATTGAGCAGTAAATCTTCTGGGTCTGATACATATGAGGCATTTCATAATATGATCTGTGTGCAAACTTTTGGAGCCATCAAAGTTCAAAGCAAACAAGAAAGTAAGTATGCATGCCTGTTTTATCATCACTGTTGTTTTGGGTACCTGTAGACTGAGTGCTTACCTCAAGCATCCTGTGGCATTGTAGAAGATATCGGGGTCAGCTAAAACACTTGACTTTGGGTAATCTCTATCCGGCCAGCCTGAGTAAGGGATGAGAACAGCTTCTGTCAGTGTCTGCAGGGCTTCTCTAATCAACAGGTGCTTCAGCTGGTCATTGGAGGACAGATTCCACAACAAACCTGCAATATTCAAAATAAAATCAGAGAGGCAAATAGACTTCCCCACAGTTTGAAAGACCTAATCTCAAACTCCTGGAAGTTAATGAGTGAAGGACTGTGCCTGGCATTTCATATCCTGAAGAAGAGCAGAAAGGGGTGATAAGATTTCACCAGCCCTGATCTGAGAACATGGAAATGGGACAAAGAAAGGTGCACAGTTATCAATATAATTAAAGCCAGATCTTTACACAGCCTGATGCCTGTCCAAGTACATGCATGGCTCTGCATGTGCATTGCCATCTGTAGCAATCATATTCTTTGTTAAACAGAGCTAACAACACTGACACCAGTGATCATTCTCCACACTTCTAGGGAGGAATTAATCCTTTTTGGATGTCTGGCAGAACTAGTTGCATTTCTAAGTATCAAGTAAAGACCAATGGGAGGGAGAATAAACTCACATGCAAAGGGGACAGATGAGACATACAAAGAATGAGTTTATGGGTCTTAGGAGAACTGCTGGAAGACACGAGATGAGAAGTTGCTCTAACACTTGATAGCAAAATTCCTTACAGGGGGGAAAGATTTTGAAACACTGGTTGGTCATTGCTGTCCAGACATTCATCAGTAAACAAATCATTAAGCAACACTACACACCTTGCCTACTCACAATCTCCAAACACCAAAACAACTGATTAACTCTGCTTATGTTCTATTCCAACAGATGAAAATTCTTTTCAGTGTACTCTTCCCCTGGAAAAAAGACACGTATTTCTGCTTTTCACTACAAAGCCATTCACTGTTTCCCCCAGCTTACTGCTCTAAGTTTCACAATCATCCTCCTCTGAACACTGGCAGAGTATTAGTGAATGTTCCTTTCAACAGTTCACAAGAAAAAATGTTTCTTTTGTATCTCCTTACACTTTGAGTTTAATTCCAGCTACTGTAAGCAATAGTAAAATCAAAACAAAAGCCAGCCAGAAGCTACCCATTCCTTCTTCTGGGGTTGGCTCTTCAACCTCTGAATCAGGGAATAAAAGGAAGTATGTATTTTCCTGAAGGATAAATAAGGCTTACAGGAAATCACACATACAGTCCAAAGGGCACTGCTAAAAGAAGCAGGTTAAGACAGAATGGCACAAAAGCAAGGACACAAGGACAGAACATTATAAGAACAAGTGCATTTTGAATTATTGACAGATACCTAGAATATAACTGTCAGAAAAAAAAAAAAAGATGTTGCTCACACTGTAAATTTTACATCAAAAATCCTTCCTTTACCCACAGGCACTGCCCCACTAGGCTCAGAAGGATTCTCTCCATGGCATTCTGGGTGTGGATGAATTTGTTCACATTAGAAGATGTCTTTAGGAGTGGGCTCTTTCCTTGCAGCTATGCTATAATGTATTCATAGTGGTGTAGCTTTCCCTTAGATCATTATTTGGGAAAATGGGCATGGTCTCCTTTTAAAAGTGTACTTCTTTTGATGACACTTCAGTTTGTGCGGTAATCTTCACTGCAGGAAAACATTTCTCTCATTTCTTAGATTTATGCTGCATGATAACAAGATCAAGAGGTTAGGTACTCCCTGGAGGCTCATCTGGCTTATCTTCAAAAGCTAATATTTTTTTTGGTTTTGGTTAGGGTTTTTTGGGGTGTTTTTTGCTACAGCCATTTTCCTTTCCATTCCTCAGTATACTCTCCAAACACTACAGGATGCCATTCCTGTCTTGGCTCCTGCATTGTCTCCAAGTGACATCCTTTCCTGCTATTTGGGAGTAACCTCATTCCTTTCCTAAGGGATCTGCAAGAAGTTTGTTTCTATATCAAACAAAGAACAGAGCCTATGGTTCCTTGACTTCTATTAATGATTTTATGAAGCTAGCAAATTCAGACAACGTGATCTTGAGTTCTCATTCTCGCTAAGAAGAGGTGAGATGAGCACGTAAATGGCAGAGAGAAACTGGTCAGCTGTTTTCTACACAGAACCATTAGGTAAACTGGACCATGGCAGTTTTCAAACCATCATCATAAGCACAAAGCCATTTTGGTGGGGGTACTGGTTTTGTGCTTATTGTGTCCTCTCCTAGGATGCACAGGCTGTGAGGCAGGACACGGCACTTGTTATCTCTGTATACTTTTATTGCTTCCAGTCTTTTCACAAGATGATACAAAGCACTGTATGACTATGCTCAGACTGTATTCCTCATCCTAGGTCTTGAAGAAAATCCAGGCCATCAAATATGAATATATAGTATGATATGGTTTAATATTAGGCAAGTGTTTGGATCAACACTACTGGTACTAATAAATCTTAAAGATAAACTTCTAAGGCTGAGAGGTACTTATATGAACAAGTATTAGATCAGATTTCTGACAGGTAATGAAGCACAGTATGAGAAAACTGGGTCTCAGTTTTAACTTCCTTCTCCCCACCACTTCCTTATCTTTGTGCATTTTGGTCAGGTGGAGTGCTTTGGTACCATGCTTCCTACATACTAGTACAAAGAACTTTCCTCTGCTGAGCTTAGACATCTTTTTAAGGAGTATCACATGCTTTCAATCCTTGGCCAGGTGTCCTTCATCAGAGTTCAGTGTGGTATTATCAAATACCATGACTATTCTACTAATCTCTTAATGGTGAAGACGTTCAGTAAATTATCATATCGTACATTCATAAATCTCTAATTTACATTCAAGGCAGGCAAAAAATAAGTATGACTTCATTAACCATTTCTTGGAACTGTTACAACACTGCAGTGCGACTGCATGCACAGCTGTGGTATTTCAGTAGTTCTGTAGGAAGCCAAAGGCAATGAAAGAGGAGAAACAAAACTTGTAGGTGAGCTATCAGTTAGGCAGTGAAACTGTTGCTCAGCAGGGACTATCCATTTTCATAGAAAGGTACTCAGAGGTTTGCAGTGTGCTTGGAAAAGCTTTGTGTTGCAGCTCTTCTTGGGCTACACAGTCAACTGGTACAAATGACTGTGTAGTAATTCCAGTGTTCCCTAGATATCACTGTACATGCCAAGATAATCTGGAAGCACTGAACTTAGTAACGACATACTTAACAGGGACAATCTACCTCCTGTCTGCAGCTCACTCCTCTGCCTTTGAAGGTTGGCAAGTGGCCTGGGAAAATAAGTGGCTGCAAGGAAAGTTAATATTCTCTTGAAATTCATTCATTCAGGCTGCACTTTGCCCTCTAGGCTACTAGCAGCTTGCTAGGAAGCTGGAAGAATTGCTCAAGTGTTGACAAAAGTATGTCCTGATGCCACATTCACCAAGGGACTCTTCTGACCCACCATCAAGTGTGCATCCTCCTGACTGGACATTTGGTCTTGAGCAAAGAAAGAAATACTTTTCCCCTGGTGTAATTTTAAGGCCCTCTTTGCAACTGATAAGCATGAAAGAATACAAAAATATTTTGCTCTGTGCAAACTACAACATTCTGCTCAATACTGCCTAAATATTTTGTTAGTGTCTTGCCTGTTTCATAAGTACATATGCATGTTCAATGACATCAGTAATTGCAGAAAGAAGACAGTTCTTCATCCTTTTTCATACTTTTGAAGGGGAAGACAGTAATATTCACAATATCCATATCAGTTATTCAAGTCGAAGCTTTTCTCAGAAATTATGAAATTGCTATCAAGACAAGAGCATTAGCTTTCTAGCCACTTTACCACCAATTTCACTGTCTCCCTCACTGGTGTGTAACAGCACAGAGACAACAAACTGTTGAATAAGTTACTAAGTGACCCAATTTTGCATCTGATGAATCTGAAAAGCTTTAAAACATTTTTATGTTGCAAAGCTGTTCAACTGAGCCAAAAGAGCCAACAATATAAAGCTTTGTTCTCCAGCTTAGGTAGCACAGTATTTCAAATACTTGAAAGAATGCAGAATTACAGAAGGTCTCAACATGCCTTTGCTTCAAGGCAGGGCTGCTTGACACCTTCTGTATCTTTTCAAACACAGTTATCTTAATAGCTCATGTTTCTGGTATCTTTAAAGATCACTTGAAATAAATCCCCATTAATTTATTCACAGTGTTTTCTTCAATTTATAAGTCTGCTCTCCCTCTGCATGTTAATTAGAATGAATGTGGGTCACAACCAGTTGAATTCCTAGAGGCACAGCACGATCAAGCAGGGGTGTAAGGATAAAGTGGTGGCCATTTCTTCACTGGCTGCTGCAAAGCTAACCAGGCAGTAGCCACACATCACTTTGCGAGTAGTGGTGGATATTTCCTCTCACCATTCCTTCTGCTACATTGATGTAAACAAGAGGTACAATACGGGGTTTCTGATCCAAAGGGCTCCTTTAAAATTGCAATGGGCTCTACTAATTTTTAACAGTTCTTCCCCTGTTAGGGTATGGGAAATAAAAGGATGAGAATGTTAGCTCTGCATAAACTGAATCCAGAATGCAGGTCACACCACTGATGGTGCTATATGATCTTTAGAGCCAAGTGGATGTCCTGCAGAAATCCTCTCCCCTGTGTGCAGAAAAAAAGCATACAAAGCTTTCTGCTTGTCACTAATCTGAGAAGACAGGCTCAGGGGTAAATAGCTAGGGAGGAAGGAGCTCAGAGTAAAAATTTGGGTCAGAAGAGTTTGTGGGGAGTATGACAACCACATTCTATCCACAGCACCTGATAGTTCTGGGTAGTGTGTTTGGCAAGGAGCTCCCAGTATGCACTGGAAGCACAGTGTCAAAAAGTGAGGGCTCAGCTGCTGCGCAAGAAGCGGCTTTAATTACGGTCTCATTATTGGGACTGCTCCAATCACTGCTCACTAAAAAGGTTTTACAGAATTTGCTATCTGGAGCCTCACTTTCTTTTATGGAATATCTTCGACTTTAAGCTTCTTGCAAATAGACAGACCAATGTCATTTCTGAAGAAGCTTTAAGAGGGGAAGTTGCAGTTCTTAGTCTCTTCTTACTGTCTTAAAGACTGGTCCTAAATAAAGACCTTGAAATTTTACCCTAAGAGAAAAGCTTAGAATTGGTGACAGTGTTCTCGTATTTGGTCACTTGACTGCACAGAAAACATTACCTGTTATTTGCTTTTTAGTCTCTACATCCCTGGTGTTTCGGAGTAGGCGGAGCAAGAGTGGGATCCCTTTCTGCTCTGACACTTCCAGTTTGTTGTCATTGTCCTCGAACACCAAGTTTCTCAATGCACCACATGCTGCGCGCTGAATGTCCTCATTCTGAACATCAAGAAGCTGTAAAAGTTTGGGGATACCACCAAGTGAGAAAACCTGTGAGAAAACAAAACACAGAAGAGAATAGTTAGATATTGTAAATTACAAACTCCACCTTCCCCCCAGCAAACCTTTAAATAGTCATAGGGACTTTTCTTCATTTGCTCCTTTTTGAAGCACAGATCATTAATCATTTGGACATGACTGTTAAGTTCTGGGCTTTCATATGAGACTTAGTCAAAATCCACAACTAAGAGAGGCATCATATTTTTATAGCTAATGTAAGAGAATGAAACTAAATCTCTTCCAGCTTTGCTAAAGATTTGTACTCTTTGACAAGGCATTTAATTGCTCTCTATTTTAACTTCCATGTTGGTGAAATGGATATTTGAGATTTAACTCTGGAACACTTATAAACTGCTTTGAGATTTCTGGATGTGAAACATTCCTGATGTGCCAAGTTTGATTTGAGTTTTTTTTCTCTCAGTCGGATGGAAAGACAGCGTTTTTCCTCTGTAAACTTCAGTGCACTTATTAAAAGTGTAATAAATAAATAGCAATTGTACATAATGCTTATCTATATCATACTGAGAAAAAAACAGTAAACTAGTAAACTTCAAAATGTAGACCATTAAATATTGTAAACTAGTCAGCTACTGAACCACCTACATTTAAAAAAGACTACTCTTCAGTGACTAATTCTTTAGAAAATGAGATTTTGGCCTAAAATGCATAAAGAATTAAGAAGGTGTTATTTTACAGCAGCTGTGCGGAAACAAATAGTTTCCAAGCTCTACATATTGCGGCAAATGATGAATCCATATGAGCTGTGATGTGGCATAAGCAAGCCTTGGCTCATTTAGGACTGAGTTTACCATGGAAAATACATTACATTCATGTACAAATGAGGATGGTTTCTTCTAGCATCTCAAAATGCTATACAGTTTTGTGCACAAACTTGTCCCTGTGTAGAATCAACAGCATGTAAAAGACTTAGGCATCTGATAAAACTGTTTTGACTACTGCAGAGTTTAATGATAAAAAGAATTCAATACAGCAGACAGGTGTTGGCAATGTGAAGAAATGAAATAGAACAAAGCCTTTTGCCCTTCATGCCCTGGCAAACTACACTGCCTGTCTACCTTTCCTCTGATACACTTGTACAAAAGGCACAGTTTCTTACTGCTGTACTGCTGATCTGACTCCCCCTGCCTTCGTAGATGCTAGCAGAATGAAATACATAAATATATATCTTGAGGTAAGTGGAGCATAGAGCATACTGAAGGCACATCAAGCGATTTTATTACAGTAGATGAGCTCTTTTGACACCAATACCATAGATGGCTGGATTTTTAAAACATTTATGCAGCCTTTCTGTTGGTAATTTTAAGGGATTTATAGCTCTTGTAAAAGAAGTGGTGCTATTTTGACCTTATGTGTAGAGGAGAACTTACAAAAGCTATTGAATGGTCATTCTAAATTTTCATTGGTAGACGGAATTGACCAAAATGCTGTAAGACCACAAGTTCACAAGAAAAAGAAAAAACACTAGACCTAAGGACTACCAAGTATTGCATCAGGAGACAAAGAAAAGAAACACAGGCTGAAAGGCTAAAAAGGAGAAAAAAAGACTATGCCAATGCAAACAAACTTGCTGGCCACCAAACAGAAAAACTCAGCTAGAACATGTGGGATAGTCAGGAAAACAAGTTGAGCTCTTTCACTTATCTACTTGTTTTTCTAGGAAGCTGCATGGAAGAAGTTTGAATAATAAACCACCTTAAATAAATAAACACCTTCAAACATTCAATTCTGAAGCTCTGTCCTCAGATTGACATTAGGGCTGCTAACTGTACTGGTGTTTTTCACAAAACAGGCTTTGATCTACCATGAAGCAAGCTAAAAGAACTGAGTTGTTTGGCCGTCATTGAACTGGACTACACTGAACTGGTTGAAATAAACAACCACCTTAAACATTAATGTACTGTTCAGCAAGAGAACCATAACAGTGTTTAACATGATGTTTAAAAAAAGGAAGAAGATAATAATTTTTATATACCACTTCAAAAAACTTGTAAGACTTAACAAATTTGGTTAATCCAAACAATCGATTAATACATGCAGTTCTAGTAAACCCTGAACCTTGGGCAAACTTGCACTGTACTCCCAGAGTTTTTTCTGAGAGCTGGTCATAAAGATCTGTAGTTACAGATGGTTTGGGTGAATTCTTACCCTACATTTCAATCACAAAATTCTGATGACCAAATTTTTGATAGCATAAACCAGTGCCATTCCACAAACTTTAAAGAATCTGCAGCAAAAAGCATCAGCATATTTTAGGGAAAATATCCAACATCAGTATCCTACAAGGTTTCTTGGAGTGTCCTTTTTTTTTTCATGTTGGCACACAGTGTCCATACAGTATAGAAAGTTATTGGCTCTACCAGACTGTAACCAGCATAAAAATAATCACTTACTTTTCTTCTGGCATCTGCTTTCTGGAAGCATTCATGCTGTATGAAAGTCACTGCAGCCAGAATCCTAGGTGTGGACTGTGTATTTTCACTTTTCAGTATGCTCACTGCACGTTCCAGAGTCATCTCCCCTTCTGGGCTCCTTGAAAGCAAAGACAGAGGATATATGGTGAAGCAAGACTGCAGAAAATCGCCATTTAACCTGTGAAATTTCTTGTAATACCAGGATTTTCAAAAGTTTCAAGTAATTTTTGCTTTTCTTAGGATTTTTCCCCCTTTCAGTAGCAGAAAATACTATAAAAGCTTTAAGAGATACTAATATTGTGGGTGAAAAGATCATAAATGGGAGTGCTGCAACCATGAGAAGTTCTGTACAAAGCAAATCATGCTTCAAATGATAAAACCAAAATGGAAACTTCTGATGATAAAGGACTCAGATTCAGTGAAGGCCATAGCAAATTAGAGTGCCTTTTACCCATCATGAAGATACCTGGTTTACTCAGTAGTGTGGTGATTGCTTTTTTATATTTGTTTTCATGCCTATCTTCAGTTTCCCAGTTCCCAGACTACATACATGCAGAGCTCAGTACCTGCTTTTTTCGAGCTTAACAAGTTGTTCTGGTTTGAAATAGACGGGCAAAGCCTTTTTTCAGGTGGGACAAAATAAAAACTACTCTTTAAATAGAGTATGCACACTGCCTGTGGTAGGATTGAAAATATGTATGGCTATTTCCCTCCAAAATTCCAGCATGTTTGTTAGAATGACGATTGTATTAGACAACCATATAAGAAATTGGGGAGAAAGGTCAGCAGACCCATTTTTTTCCAATGAATGGAGCATAAAACAATTCATGGCACAATCAGGTGCATTAGCTCTGGAACAGGTGGTTAAGCTCCCCAGCCTTTTTATTCACTTTTGGTTTTAAATACTCTCCACTTAGAAAAAAAAAAAAAAAAAAAAAAAAATGTGAGGGGAAGAGGAAGTGACCAAACCCATGAGTATTCTGGTTTTTTATAACCAAAAAATTTTGCTGAAACAGCAATGAGAGGGTAGTCCGCGAACAGCATTGAAACAAGTAGCTACTGGCAATAACTCCTTACTTCAGAGATACCAGAATGAAAATGGCTCACTTGACAATCCTCTCAGTAACTGCATCTAAAATAAGAAATTTTAACACAATTACCTTTCATGTTAAAATATGTGCATGGCAAATAAATTGGTTTAAACTGATTTTTTTTAGGTTTTTTGTTTGTTTGTTTTTAACTAAGCAAAACTATTAAATAATAAACAATGCTCAGGAAAATGAATGACAAAATATTTTCATACTGAGAACAAAAACGGATTTTGTTGGATTTTTTCCTGCCAGTTACACTGTAAATCGACATCTGCTGCTTGCTTTTGCTAGGGCAAAAGACAGTATGGCTGCAAGGACAGCAAAGAGGTGAAGAACAATTCTGATGCACCTGTTTCAAATGAAATTATACTCCTGAGGTTTCTACCTGCTTTTGTATTTCCCTTTGGTATAAATCATATTATTTCTTGTCTTCTCACTCCTCTGAATTAGTGTTTTGAGCAAAAATACTACATCTATAGGTGCCAAGGCATGCTTGTACAAGATAAAGATGAAATGAAGGGCACAGTATGTTGAGGAAGTCAATGGAGTGGTTAAATCAAAGTGAAATTAGACAGAATGATGGTTAGTATCTCTAGTCCCCTGGGCTCTGGTATGGCAGGGCTTACAGCTTCCAGATTTTTCAGAGTTTAATTCAGCCCAGATTTAAAACAAAGCAGCTACTAAGTTACTCTGAGTTGCAAGATGGATGTACCAATCAGAAACTTATTTAAAGATCTTGAACAATGAGTGATGGAAAAAAGCCAGATCACATTTCTTCTTTTTACTCTCTTTAAAATGGGAGAGAAAAACAGGCCTTTCAAGACTGGGTCATGTTTCTCAAAATCAACAAGGGTTTTATGACCATGTTATATATTTGTACATATGTGCATGCCTACCTGCCTGTTAGTCACCAAAATAAATTCAGAGCCCTTTGATAAAATTCAGTTGCCTTCTACAGAGCAGCAGGTATTTCCAATGTATTAAATTTTTAATTATTTCAGTGACTAACAGCAAAGAAGGACTCTGCCCATGCACTTCCCAAGATCAAGATTGCTGTATGAGCTGATCCCTCATGGGACAGCAGAGAATCTATGTGGGAACTCAGCCTCAGGATGCCAAAGATGTCCCTAAGTAGTAAAGGTCCATTAGCAGTCATTGGCACATGTAGAGCCAAAGACCAAATTTCTATGTGCTGAGTGTGTATTGAGACCATTCACTAATGCTAGTTAGCCATTCATAGCTGTTGCTTCTTCTTGCGCAGTAGTCAAAACCTCTCTCCTGCTCTGCACTGCCACACTAGGATTGCTTTTTGTTAGCTAAAAATCACATTCAGTGTTTTATCTTACAGTAATAAAGGATATAATATAATCCTTGATCCCTCAGTAGC
>JAOEHX010004284.1:0-10378 GCA_025448015.1 Bolborhynchus lineola
GCCCCAGATTCACAGCATACCACCATCACAGACCCTCATCACCCAGCTTGTTGCCTTAGCGCTCGTGATGCTGTTGGTACTTGCTGAGCACCAACAGACATACCATTAGGCAGGGAAATACTTCCTAATGCCCCCTCCAAGACAGTTTCTCACCCTGTGAGAGCCCCAGGGTGCAGATAGCAGCAAGGCCAGCCCTCCACGCTCAGACACCACAGGACAGAGAGCAGAAGTGGTGCTTGCATGGGACAGGGATGCAGGAGGCAAGTACAGAAGCACTGGGGTTCTCCCTGAGGGCACGTAACAGGGCTCCCAGGCCAGTGCTGGGAGGGATGCGAAGGATCCTCCTTCCCAATGGCTCTCAGCTCAAAGACTGAGGATGCTCCAAGGAGGAGAGCGCCCCGAAAGGAGCGGGATGAGCCCTAAGGGTGCCGAGATGTGGGGAGAAGGGCTCCCATCGCACGGTATGGGGACATGGAGCCGCCCCCTATAACGGTCGGCGGGTGGAACCCGCAGCACCGCAACGGATGAGGAACGGACACGGGGACTGTCCCCCAGTGCCGCCACGTTTGGGAGAGGGAACCGCACCTGGATAGGGGAGGGGGCTTCTGCTCTATCGCGATAGCGACAGTGGGGGGAGGGGGTGCAAAAGGAGGCCCCCAAAATGAGCGCTGGGGAAGGAGGAGACCCCCTCACAACGGCCCCGAAGGGGGCCCACAGTCGAGGACGGGGACCCCGCGTTGATGGATGCTGCAGCCGCCGGCGCCGGGTAAAGGGGAGGCCGCTCAGCCCAAGCGCGCAGCGGGGGCCCGGCGGCCGCCACTCACCGCGCTCTTCTTGGCCACCATCTTGTCCAGCCGCCGGGCGATGCGAACGATCTCCTCCTCCCCGCCCATCGCGCCGCTGCCCGCGGCCGCCGGTCCCGGCCGGGACGGGGGGAGCTGTCGGTGGCTGCCCGGTGCCCACCGCAACCCCCGGTGCCTCAAGCAGGTCGGGCAGCTCGCGGGGCACGACGGGACTTGTAGTCCTCCGGGTGCCCACCCGCCTCTCCCCAGCAGAGCGGAGGACTACAACTCCCAGCGTGCCCCGCGCTCAGCCCGAGGCATTGTGGGGGCTGTAGTCCGGACCCCCCCCACACCCGTAGGCCCGGCAGCGGAGCTCGGTCCCCGGGGGGAGCCATGGGGCGCTGCCTCAGGGCTCCCCGAAGCAGTTGGGACACGGCGGTTGTGGGGTCCCCAGGACCGTCCTCCTCTTCAGCCAGGCCGAGCTGCCCCATCCCGCCGGGATCCATCATCCCCGCCGGGATCCATCATCCCCGCCGGGATCCATCATCCCCGCCGGGATCCAGGTTGAGCGCCAAGAAGGCTGCTGAACGCTGCAGCACCGACACATAGAGCCCAACCAAAGCAGCACAGCGAGGGGCAGCACAGCCTTTTATAAACTGCCCAGCCCCTGCCGCAGCTGAGCCCCATTTGGCCGCCTGCAGCGGCCGCAGGTGAGCTGGTCCCTATGCAGCCCGGCTGGAATTGGGTGTTTGATCAGTGTCAGAGTCGCTTGTCCATCCCTGAGCACCACGGGGGCATCAGCCATGGCTGCAGCCCTTAGCGCTGTGGTTATCCCCACTACAGTTAAGACACGGAGCCTTGCAATGAATCCAGTGTGGACTTGGGGGTATCTAAGAGAAGGATGGGATGGAGAGAGGCTGGATGGTTTAGGGGGGCTCAGGCGCGGAGCCCCCCTGTAGGTGGCACTCGTACGCTGTGCGAGCGCCCCGCGTCTCCCGGGACCTGCGGTGGGACTCTGGATGTTGTTCTTCCCTCCAGCTGGCTCCTGGCAGCGGGAGAACTTCCATGGCCTCCTCCCGGCCCTGCCTGCGCTGGTAAAGAGCGGCCGCATCCTGCCCCGGCGCGGCTGCAGCGCAGGGGGAAGCAGGAGATGCGCTGCTGTGTGGCCTCAGGCTGCACAATCAGGGTTCCCTGTGCTAAGCTCCATCCGTGCTCTGTCCTGCAGTGACTGTCACTAAGGGCAGAGTTTAAGCTTATCCAGCACACAAAGGTGGGGAGCATTGCACATAGATCAGTGCTAAACACAAAAGTGGGGAGCACTGAACATAGATCAGTGCTAAACACAAAGCTGGGGAGCATTGAACATAGATCAGTGCTAAACCTCTACTGTGGTTGTCTCCCAAACCCACCCATTAGGTACCTTTGCAGCAGCTCACATAGAGCTGGACATACTCCTTGAGCAAGAGCTGTTCCCCAGATGTACGAGACATGTTTCAATTCATCCCCAAAGCAGCGGAGGTGGCCCCAGACCAAACCTGAGCTCCGGACCCTCTCCTTGCCATGACACTTGGAGCTACCTTGAAACTTCTTGGCTTGGCCCCATGTTTGCAAACGCAATTCCCTGCAATCCAGCGTCTGGAGCCTCTGCAGCATCTGGAAAGCCTCCATCCCTTGGCAGGGGCTGGCTGCAAAGCGAGGGGGTGCCATTTTGCAGGGGCCCACCTCTGCGAGGGCAGGAGGGAGAAATTCCCAACAAGGGGACCTATGAAGCTCCTTGAAAGCGGGACCCATGTGTGGGGTCGGCTCAAGCCGTTCCTTGGCGTCAGAGGCACGCTCGAGCAGCACTGCTGCCACTGGGGCTGTGGTTTGTGCCTCTGCAACGCCAGGATGGCTCCTGACCACAACTATGGCCGAGGACGTGTCTCAGATTCCAGAGCTCACAGTCACCGATGCCGAGCGCCGTTCACCCCATTGCTCCCTGCCTCCAAGTGCGAAACCCATCACCCCCCCAACACCAGCCTCACCCAGGCCCCACGACTGCCCGGTGGTGGGCAGCGTATCCCTGACGGGCACCCCGGTATGGAATCCTCATGTGCAGCCCCATTGCTGCCTGCTGGGATGGAAGCGTGCCCATCGCCCCTGCGGGCAGCCAGCAGCATCACCCTGCTCTTGCCAAGGGTTTACAGGGCAGGCGGAGCGGAGCAGGGAGGGTTCCTGCCTGACCTTGGCTGGGAAGCAGCGGTGGCGTCGCTCAGCCCGGCCCCTCGAGCGCGGAGCCGGTGGCCGGAGCGCTCCCGGAGCCTGGGTGGAGGTGGATGCGGAGGAAACTCCACCTCCGCGGGAGCAGACCTGCTATTGCAGGAATTCCCAGAGAAATTCCCGCTCGGGGCTGGTCTGGCAGCGGAGCCGTGAACTCTCCGTTACCTCTTTGGGAGAGCAGCGCCTTGAATGGGCTGAAAACAGAGCAGGGGGGAGGCTGGAGCTGGGGGCCTGAAGGGGAGAGGTGGGGAAGGGGCTTTAGCTGACCCTGCACACCAAGAGGCACCATTAAAGAGGCCGAGCTGGTGGGGAGCTTGCTGCTACATCGAGCCCCACAAAAGCTCGCCTGGTTTTCCCACCCGGTTCCTGTGTTTCCCAAGTGATTCTCAGCCGATTGGAGCCCATCTGATGGGCTGGATCAAGTCAAATGAGCTTTCCTTGCTCCCAGTATCCCCAGCAGATTCAAGTCACCGTTATTCGTTTGGAGATGGGCCACCAAACCTCACCCTTTGTCTTGCTCCCAACCACTGGAGGCTCAATGTGGTCCACGCTTGGAGAAGGAAGAGTGGAGAAGCCCTCTTGCACCCAGCCTTGCCCATGCACCTATCCTGAGACCAGGGTCTTGAGACAGCCCCTAACGTCAGGGGGGCTCCAGGATCTCAGCCTTGGGTTCAAAGCTTATAGGGACCTTGAGTTCAAAGCTCATAGAGACCTTGGGATCATAGCTCATGTTGGTTGTCCCTCGGTGTCACACTGGGTTCAGAGTTGGTAGAGACACCCCATCCAGGGAACATCTGCCAGCAAGCAGCTGGTGTAGCCTGAGCCCCCATCCAACACCATGAACAGCAGCCAGGAGATGGGAGCAGCTGCCATAGGCTTTGACAACACTGATTTTGAGGAGGGGTTTTGGTGCATCTCCCCTCCTTTTCACCATGAACCTGACTTATTGGCACCAGAGGGCTCCTGGCTCTGCTGGGTGCTTTGCTTTGGGCCTTTTGGCTGTCTCCATTGGCACAGCAACCACCACAGCAGGACCTCTGTGCATCCTTGGTGAGGGTGCCCATAGCCAGCCACTCTTCTGCAGAGATGGTCAAAGCCATTCCTGACCATGCTGGGGATGGTTATTCTGATAGTCAAACCGTTCCTAGCACTGGCCATGCTGGGGATGCTTATCTGCTGTTCTTCCCAGCTCAGATTTGTGGGAGGAGGAGGAGAAATCCAGGGGAACAATCCCCTAGACATGAGCTTGTGCCAGCCACAGAACAGAAGCAGGGATCTGCCTTTTGTCCCCGTCCCTGCTGCAATTGTTTCATATCCTCTGTTTCCCAGCCCTGGCACCAGGGACAGTTGACCCTGGAGGCCAAAATCCCCCATCCAAACCATAGAGAAACACAGGGAATTTAGTGCTAATGGTGACTTGGCGTTTCTGTCTTGCAGCCTGCCCTGTCTTCTCCTCCGAGGAGCCCCACAGCCTCCCACTGCATCTGTCCTGGAGCTGCTGGTGCCTGGTGACGCTGCCATCTGGTCCTCCTGGGACAAGTCCTGCACCAGGAAGGGCTGCAGCTATGGAGGGATAAAGAGGAAAGTAGCCAGGACCACCCTGCATGGGAGCTCATGTGAAACAGGGAGCATGGAAGGGAAGACGTGGAGGAGATGTCCGTTCCTCTGAGCTCTGCTCGCTGGGAGTGCCACGGTGGGGTTTGGGACCTCCAGCTTCGCAGATGCTCTTCAAGAGGCCCTTTGGATGTTCCCTAAACCTGGCTGCTGTTCAAACTAATAATGACAAGGGGAGGAATAAGTGCTGAGCCCGTCACGCATTGTGAGGTGCTCCCAGGGGGATGATGGACCAGATGAGCCATGCCAGCCAACTGGGTACATGCTGCTGTGCCAAACCGGCCACCAATGGTCTCTGGGGCTGGTCCCTGTGTGCGTGAGAGCGCGCGTGAGCACTCAGGGCCCCTTTCTCTCCCCCTCTCTGTCTCCTTTTATTCTCCTCCATAAAACATAGGAAGTCGAAGCCATTCATTTTGCTATTTGTGTCTCCCTCCCCACGCCCCGGTTCCCTCCCTTGCCCCCTGCAGCCTCTCGGCTCGCTGCTTGCCCAGCATCCTTGACCCCGAGGAGTCTGGTGTGTCTGCACTTCCCTTTTGGCCCATGGAAAGCACCACTCTGAACTGGTGCCTTGATAAGTCTGCTGTGGGAAGGCAGGGGCTCCTGGGCTCTCACACAGGGCTTTCCCATGTAGCATTTCCTATGCTGTCCCTGCTCCATCTCCAGCTCTCCGGATGGCCATGCCCCACCGTGGCACCAGCTCGGTCCTCCTCGGGCTCTCGTGACCTGCTCTGTGTCAAAAGCCACAGTGCATGGAGGAAGGCATCCTCCCGAGCAGGAGGAGGAGGATGGTCAGCTCCTTGTGGGCACCTCTCACCCATAGCCAAGGATTGCAAAGGGTTTTCATCTCCCCAACCCATTCTCTTGTTGGTTATACTCAGCTCTGATGTTGTCTCCTAGAGGTTGGGACTGATGGGATCTGTGTGCTGTCTGTAAGGGAGCAAGCACATGGCAAAGCAGCCAGGGCTGGGATTGAGACCTTAGAGGGGACAGAGACAGGGATTGACTGACAGAGAGGGAGGAAGGAGATGCTCAGAGAGAGCAGCACAGAGGGGCCTTTCTCAGGAATACCCTCCCTGAGCTGCCCTGACAAAGCACAAAGCCCTCAGGGTTCCATCCGTAGGCTGGGGGCTGCGGTGACCCCTCCATCACCACCAGCATGGGGACATAAGGATGGTGCCCATGCATGGACACGCACCTCAGTGCCCACCAGTGAGGCAGAGGGTGAAATCAGGCAGTGAACAGGTAGAGTTTGGCCTCCTCCATCCATGGCTGGAGTGGAAGCTGCTTCAGCACGGCTGCAGGGAGTTGTGCAGTGCAGATTCCCCCCATGGCAAAGTTGCCTGTGATCTCAAACCTATTGGAGCTTCTAGGGATGGGTACGCATTCATGTACCTGAAAAAGCTGCTGGTTGAACTGGGAGGACCGGGAGGAAGAGTCTGATGGCTGAGGTCAGTAGGGTGGGTGGCTGCATTGTGGCATGCCAAGGCTGAAGGCAGCGTGCTCCTACCTCATCCACAGAATCAATTAGGTTGGAAAAGACCTTTAAGATCATCAAGTCCAATATGACCCCATTGCCTTCATTATTCCCTTTGACACCCCCTGCACACCACATGGCGAGGCCGATCAGAGCCATGTCCCTGGGGCTCCACCATACCCGCAGCGATGGCACCGCAGATAAGAGCCTTCTCTCGTTTATCATCCCCCCCCCACCACCAGCAGCGGCACTGCAGCCGGCTCAGCAGCCCCACGGCCGAGCCGCGAGCCCTGATCTCATCAGCGCACCGCTCATTTGCAGCTCCAACAATGACCTCCTTCCCTGCCCGACACAATTCCCAGAAACACAGAGCCTGCTGCTGGAGCCTCCCGGGGGAAGCGTGCCAGCCGGCCTGTCGGCACCAGCGCGGACACAGCTGCCAGCCCCGCCAGCCCCAGCTCTGCAGGGAAAACAAGGGTGTGCTATGGGGAGCCCTCGGGGGCATCCTTTAGCTGGTCCTGCTCGGGAAGACCCTCTCCCTCTGGGTGTTCACCACCAAGTGCTTTACTCCATCCCATCACCCTGCCTGCTCCGAGTCCCTGTTGTGTTCTCTAAGGATGCTCATGGGGCCAAGGGGCAACACCGAGCCCAAACTGCTCGGGTTGGGAGGGTAGAGATGCGGCTCACAGCTCCCCTCACCCCAATGGACCCCCCGCTCCAAGAGGCTCTTCAGCATCTTGCAGCATCGCTGAGTGCCTCGGTCTGCTGGAGGTTTTCCTCGGCACGTTTGAGTAATTGCTGTTGCAGCTTCCAGCTGGAATATGTGGATACCAGGCACGGCTGGATCATGGAATGATTACAGTTGGAAGGGATCTTAAAGCTCATCCAGCTCCAACCCCTGCCATGGGCAATGACACCTTCCACTGGAGCAGCTTGCTCCAAGTCCCTGTGTCCAACCTGGCCTTGAACACTGATGGGGATGGGGCAGCCACAGCTTCTCTGGGCAACCAGCCTCTGCCCCACACACGCACCATCCCCATCCCGCAGCCCATATGGATGGGGAGCAGCATCCGGCACAGTGCAGTGTCTGGGGTGCCAGCACGGGTGCAAGGCTGCTGTGGGGAGGGAGGGCCAGCACGGGATGCACTGCTCACAGAAGCACATGGGGGATGCTGGGGAGGACAGACTCACTGGCTGCATTGGGCTTCCTGCCCCCCGGCCACGGCTGACATCATTGCTCCTGGTGAGAATGTCTATCCCAGCCCTGCTCAGGCCCTGACAGCAGCCGATAAGTTCCTGACCTCCTGCCTGGCTTTCCAGCCTCCCAAATTGCTCCATGGTGCGGGGGTTTTTGTGCCTGGTACCCACTGCCACCATGGCGCAGCAACTGGCAAACTTGCATCCTCTTCCTCACCACCTCACAAAGTGATGGGATGGAATCAGTACCCCATGTTCTGGGTACCTCTTCCCAATCTCTGTGATGTGGCTATCTGGAGACCCTCTGTCTTGTGCCCTGGGCCCTGCATTCCTTCAGCACAACCTGTGTACCCTCACCAGTGTACAGCACTGGGGCATGGGGAAGCCCTACGGATGCTGCTTCAGAGATGCTGCCACCCTGGGCAGGATGATGGCTCCATCGCACTCATCTTCCTGCACATCCAACCCAGTCCCATACTGTATGTTCTTCAACCCCTCCATGTAGATTGATGAGAGAGCTGCAAACCTGCCTCCTGCCCCTGCCCGAACCTGCTGCCATCAGCACTTTGCTGCAGCTCCTTCCAGCAATGCTGCTCTAAGAGCTTTTCCCAACCTAACCCCCCTCTTCCTCGGCTCCATCCTTCTGGCTCCAGCCCACTGGGGATGGAAGGTTTCTCCTTCCCGAATACAAATATAACTGTAATCTGCTAAACCCTGCTGTTGATCCCAACGGCATCCTCCTGTCCTGAGCTTTCCTACAGGGCAGCCTTTATACCAGTAATAGCACCAGGCTCCTTCTCCCATCATTGTTGACTCGACAATGAAAACTGTTTGTATTATTGTGTCCCCGAAGCTTTGCCAATAGCACATGTGTCCCGAGCTGATAGCAACAGGCTTTGGCAAGGCTGCAGCTCCATCAGATAAGAGCCTTTAACCTTATTTCTCCAGCTCCAGCGCACCACGAAGGGCCGGGCCGTGGAGAGCCTTTCCCTTATCCTCCCAAGCGCTTCCAGATCCAAGCGAAAGGAGGAGGCAGATGGAGGTGTTCGGGGCGAGCAGCCTGGGAAACAGCCTGGAAGAGCCCCGGAGGGGGCTGGAATCGTGGAGCCGCTTTCCCAGGCAGTTTAAGGGCTCAACGCGCCGCTGTCCCGGTCCTTCCTTAGGGACCCGCCCGGCTCCACCTTGGCGCGGCTCCCGCGCACAGCAGGAGCGCAGCGCAGGAGGAGCGTTGGAACCCGGCGGCCCTCGCACGCTCCCGGCTGGCCCGCGAACAAAGCCTTTGCCTTGGAGCCCTTCCCCGCTGCCTCCCGCCTGCCCTCCGGCAGCAGCCTTCATCCATGGGGGGCCACGGCGTCCTCCCTCTCACACCCCGCATCCCCCGGGTCCGCTCACAGCATCCCCAAGCACCGCTGCCTGCTGAGATGCCCTTTTCCCTAAGCTGCAGCGCAAAGGATGCGCTGAAACCAGAGAGCAAAGATGCTGCCCCATGGCAAGCTTTTAAAACTCATTTTTAGGCTAGTTTACAGCGGGGATGTCACAGTTCTTGGGGGTTTGAGCTGTAAATGCAGCACCTGCATGAACATTTCCCTTCCCTTCATGTCCACATACAGCACTGGAAAGCAAAAGTTGTTCCTTTGCTTGCAGGGAGGAAAAGCTCTCAGGCCCTTTTCTTTATTCTTAGTATTATTCCTGCAATTATTATTATTGTTCTCTCTCAGGAAAGAAGCACTCTGTGAGAATTACCCTGCTACATCCTGCCCTTTGCCAGAGAGGTTTTTGTCTCTGAAGGGCCTGAGAAGAGGCTGGGTTGCCCCATGCACTGCACATCACATGGGGAAACTGAGACACAAAGTCACAGCAACATCTAACCCCCTCTCTTTTCCACTTGGGTTTGGCACTAAGGGTTGTCCTGTCTGTACACAGGTGAGGTTGCTCTCAGCAACACCCTCATCCTTTCTGCTGGGTGGTGAAAGCCTTGGAGAAGCAAAAGGGTGGCCACAAGACCCCATGTGCAAGGAGCTGAGCTGCAAGTTTCAGTAAAGCTCATCACTTCCAGGGATGCAGCAAAGGGCTCCTCTTCTTCCAGGGATGCTGCAAAGTGTTTCCTTTCTTCAGGGATGCTGCGAAGTGTTCCCTTTCTTTAGGGATGCTGCAAAGTGTTCCCCTTCTTTAAGGATGCTGCAAAGGGCTCCTCTTCCTCCAGACCTGGCCGGGGTGATGCTCAGAAACCTGATAACCTCCTCCCCAGCGTCCTGTGAGCAAACCAGCTCCTGTGTGAAAAAACCCAAGCAGAAAGTGCTGGTCTCAGGCTGCAGATGAAGAGGGGAGAGGGGAGAGGGGAGCACAGCAGAGCCAGCAGCCATCTGTCATCTGCAGCAGCACGGTGAGGTAATGCCTTGTGCTAAGTTGGAACATGTCGGGAGCCCCATTAGCTCTGGAGAACAGCAAACCTTTCCCAGATGGAGATGTCCTGAGCTGCTGCATCAGCTCCCATGGTGAGGGAGAGGATGGGTGACCCCTCCTGCAGGCAGCAGCCCCCCTCCCCTGCTTGCTTGCCTCTGCAGAGAGGCAATAACCTGCTCAGACCCTGCTGATGAGCAGAGTAATGGAGCTGTGTTTGCTGCATTGACTGCGTGAATTCCCCTCCTCTCCCCTGCTTGCAAGTGGCATCCTCATCCGGGTGTAGCACAAGCCCATTTATCCATGGTGCTTTCAGTTGGATGATGCTTGAAGAGCAAGGGATGAGCAAACACCCAGCGGAGGTGGGAACACACAGAGCAGAGCCCCAGCAAAGAGAAGAGAAGGCACCTGGGAGACCTTATAACAGACTTTAATGCCTAAGGGGCTTTAAGAAACCTGGAGAGGGGCTTTGGACCAGGGCCTGTAGGGACAGGCCAAGGGGAATGGCTTTACCCTGCCAGAGGGGAGGCTGAGATGAGCTCTCAGGCAGAAGCTCTTCCCTGTGAGGGTGCTGAGCGCTGGCACAGAGTGCCCAGAGGAGCTGTGGCTGCCCCATCCCTGCAGTGTTCAAGGCCAGGTTGGACACAGGGGC